>SJYQ01004868.1:94305-114701 GCA_006410935.1 Redunca redunca | reverse complement strand
TTTTCCTCTATTTCTTTGCATTGATTGCTGAAGAAGGCTTTCTTATCTCTTCTTGCTATTCTTTGGAACTCTGCATTCAGATGCTTATATCTTTCCTTTTCTCCTTTGCTTTTCACCTCTCTTCTTTCCACAGCTATTTGTAAGGCCTCCCCAGACAGCCATTTTGCTTTTTTGCATTTCTTTTCCATGGGGATGGTCTTGATCCCTGTCTCCTGTACAATGTCACGAACCTCATTCCATAGTTCATCAGGCACTCTATCTATCAGATCTAGGCCCTTAAATCTATTTCTCACTTCCACTGTATAATCATAAGGGATTTGATTGAGGTCATACCTGAATGGTCTAGCGGTTTTCCCTACTTTCTTCAATTTCAGTCTGAATTTGGCAATAAGGAGTTCATGATCTGAGCCACAGTCAGCTCCTGGTCTTGTTTTTGCTGACTGTATAGAGCTTCTCCATCTTTGGCTGCATAGAATATAATCAATCTGATATCGGTGTTGACCATCTGGTAATGTCCATGTGTAGAATCTTCTCTTGTGTTGTTGGAAGAGGGTGTTTGCTATGACCAGTGCGTTCTCTTGGCAAAACTTTATTAGTCTTTGCCCTGCTGCATTCTGCATTCCAAGGCCAAATTTGCCTGTTACTCCAGGTGTTTCTTGACTTCTACTTTTGCATTCCAGTCCCCTATAATGAAAAGGACATCTTTTTTGGGTGTTAGTTCTAAAAGGTCTTGTAGGTCTTCATATAACTGTTCAACTTCAGCTTCTTCAGTGTTACTGGTTGGGGCATAGACTTGGATAACTGTGATATTGAATGGTTTGCCTTGAAGACGAACAGAGATCATTCTTTCGTTTTTGAGATTGCATCCAAGTACTGCATTTCGGACTCTTCTGTTGACCATGATGGCTATTCCATTTCTTCTGAGGGATTCCTGCCCGAAGTAGTAGATGTAATGGTCATCTGAGTTAAATTCACCCATTCAAGTCCATTTTAGTTAGCTGATTCCTAGAATGTCGATGTTCACCCATGCCATCTCTTGTTTGACCACTTCCAATTTGTCTTGATTCATGGACCTGGCATTCCAGGTTCCTAGGCAATAGTGCTCTTTACAGCATCGGATCTTACTTCTATCACCAGTCACGTCCACAGCTGGGTATTGTTTTTGCTTTGGCTCCAACCCTTCGTTCTCTCTGGAGTTATTTCTCCACTGATCTCCAGTAGCATATTGGGCACCTAATGACCTGGGGAGTTCCTCTTTTGGTATCCTATCATTTTTACTTTTCATACTGTACCCCATGCCCAAGGTAAGAGAAACCCAAGTAAGATGGTAGGTGTTGCAAGAGGGCACCAGAGGGCAGACACACTGAAACCATATTCATAGAAAACTAGTCAATCTAATCATACTAGGACCACAGCCTTGTCTAACTCAGTGAAACCAAGCCATGCCTGCGGGGCAACCCAAGACAGGTGGGTCATGGTGGAGAGGTCTGATAGACTGTGGTCCACTGGAGAAGGGAATGGCAAGCCACTTCAGTATTCTTGCCTTGAGAACCCCGTGAACAGCAAATTCTTAAAAAGATGATAATACCAGACCACCTTACCTGCCTCCTGAGAAACCTTTATGCTGGTCAAGATGCAACAGTTAGAATGGGACATGGAACTACAGACTGGCTCCAAATTGGGAATAGAGTATGTCAAGGCTGTATATTTTCACCTTGCTTATTTAACTTACATGCAGAATACATCATGGGAAATGCTGGGCTAGATGAAGCACAAGCTGGCATCAAGTTCTCTGGGAGAAATATCAGTAACCTCAGATATGCAGATGACACCACCCTTATGGCAGAAAGCGAAGAGGCCTCTGATGAAAAAGAGCCTCCTGATGAAGGTGAAAGAGGAGAGTGAAAAAGCTGGCTTAAAGCTCAGCATTCAAAAAGCTAAGATCATGGCATCTGGTCCTGTCACTTCATGGCAAATAGATAGGGAAACAATGCAGACTTTATTTTCTTGGGCTCCAAAATCACTGCAGATAGTGACTGCAGCCATGAAATTAAAAGACATTTGCTCCTTGGAAGAAAAATTATGACAAACCTAGATAGCTTATTAAAAAGCAGAGATATCACTTTTCCAACAAAGGTCTGTCTAGTCAAAGCTATGGTTTTTCCAGTACTCATGTATGGTGTGAGAGTTGAACTCTAAAGAAAGCTGATCACTGAAGAACTGATGCTTTTGAACTGTGGTATTGGAGAAGACTCTTGAGAGTCCCTTGGACAGCAAGGAGATCAAACCAGTCCATCCTAAAGGAAATCAGTCCTGAATATTCATTGGAATGACTGATGCTGAGGCTGATGTTTTGATACTTTGGCCACCTGATGCCAAGAGCTGACTCATTAGAAAAGACCCTGATGCTTGGAAAGATTGGAGGCAGGAGGAGAAGGGGTTGACAGAAGACGAGGTGGATGGATGGGTTCATCGACTCAATGGACATGAGTTTGAGCAAGCTCTGGGTGATGGTGAAGGACAGGGAAGCCTGGCGTCCATGGGGTCACAGAGAGTCAGACTTAAATGAGCGAATGAACAACAAGGTAAGAAGGAGATGGGTGGCTCATACCTTCAGTTCAGTTCGGTTCAGTTGCTCAGTTGTGTCCAATTCTTTGAGAACCCATGAACTGCAGCACCGCAGGCCTCCCTATCCATCATCAACTCCTGGAGTTCACCCAAACTCATGTCCATTGAATTGGTGATGCCATCCATCCACCTCGTCCTCTGTCATCCCTTTCTCCTCTGCCTTCAATCTTTCCCAGCATCAGGGTCTTTTCAAATGAGCCAGTTGTTCGCATCAGGTGGCAAAAGTATTGGAGTTTCAGCCTCAACATCAGTCCTTCCAATGAACACCTAGGACTGATCTCCTTTAGGATGGACTTGGTTGGATCTTCTTGCAGTCCAAGGGACTCTCAAGAGTCTCCAACACCACAGTTCAAAAGCATCAAATTCTTCAGTGATCAGCTTTCTTTATAGTCCAACTCTCACATTCATACATGACTACTGGAAAAACCATAGCCTTGACTAGACGGACCTTTGTTGGCAAAGTAATGTCTCTGCTTTTTAATATGCTATCTAGATTGGTCATAACTTTCCTTCCAAGGAGTAAGTGTCTTTTAATTTCATGGCTGCAGTCACCATCTGCAGTGATTTTGGAGCTCAAGAAAATAAAGTCTGACACTGTTTCCACTGTTTCCCCATCTATTTCCCATGAAGTGACGGGACCAAATGCCGTGATCTTCGTTTTCTGAATGTTGAGCTTTAAGCCAACTTTTTCACTCTCCTCTTTCACCTTCATCAAGAGGCTCTTCAGTTCCTCTTCACTTTCTGCCATAAGGGTGGTGTCATCTGCATATCTGAGGTTACTGATATTTCTCCTGGCATTCTTGATTCCAGTTCATGCTTCATCCAGCCTAGCATTTTGCATGATGTACTCTGCATATAAGTTAAACAAGCAGGGTGGCAATATACAGCCTTGACATACTCCTTTCCCAATTTGGAACCAGTCTCTTATTGCATGTCCAGTTCTAACTGTTGCTTCTT
Organism: Redunca redunca; assembly: GCA_006410935.1. NCBI lineage: Eukaryota > Metazoa > Chordata > Mammalia > Artiodactyla > Bovidae > Redunca > Redunca redunca. The sequence goes on along the minus strand of SJYQ01004868.1, from coordinate 111,116 downwards.
GACCTGCATACAGATTTCTTAGGAGGCAGGTCAGGTGGTCTGGTATTCCCATTTCTTGAAGAATTTGTCACAGTTTATTGTGATCTACGCAATCAAAAGCTTTGGTGTAGCCAATGAAGCAGAAGTAGTTGTTTTTCTGGAACTCTTTAGCTTTTTCTATGATGCAACGGATGTTGGCAATGTGATCTCTGGTTCCTCTGCCTTTTCTAAAACCAGCTTGAACATCTGGAAGTTCCCAGTTCACATATTGCTGAAGACTGGCTTGGAGATTTTTGAGCATTACTTTATTAGCGTGTGAGATGAGTGCAATTGTGTGGTAGTTTGAGCCTTCTTTGGCATTGCCTTTCTTTGGAATTGGAATGAAAACTAACCTTTTCCAGTCCTGTGGCCACTGCTGAGTTTTCCAAGTTTGCTGGCATATTGAGTGCAGCACTTTCACAGCATCATTTTTCAGGATTTGAAACAGCTCAACTGGAATTCCATCACCTCCACTAGCTTTGTTCATAGTGATGCTTCCCAAGGCCCACTTGACTTCTCATTCCAGAATGTCTGGCTGTAGATGAGTGATCACACTATCATGATTATCTTGGTCATGAAGATCTTTTTTTGTACAATTCTTCTGTGTGTTCTTGCCACCTCTTCTTAATATCTTTTGTTTCTGTTAGTTCCATACCATTTATGTCCTTTATTGAGCCCATCTTTGCATGAAATGTTCCCTTGGTATCTCTAATTTTCTTGAAGAGATCTCTAGTCTTTCCCATTCTATTGTTTTCCTCTATTTCTAGACATTGATCACTGAGGAAGGCTTCCATACCATTTCTGTCCTTTATTGAACCCGTCTTTGCATGAAATATTCCCTTGGTGTCTCTAATTTTCTTGAAGAGATCTCTAGTCTTTCTCATTCTATTGTTTCCCTCTATTTCTGTACATTGATCGCTGAGGAAGGCTTTCTTATCTCTCCTTGCTGGTCTTTGGAACGCTGCATTCAGATGCTTTTATCTTTCCTTTTCTCCTTTGCTTTTCACTTCTCTTTTCACAGCTATTTGTAAGGCCTCCTCAGACAGCCATTTTGCCTTTTTGCCTTTCTTTTTCTTGGGGATGGTCTTGATCCCTGTGTCCTGTACGATGTCACGAACCTCTGTCCATAGTTCATCAGGCACTCTATCTATCAGATCTAGTCCCTTAAATCTATTTCTCACTTCGACTGCTCATGCCTTAAAACTCCCAAATTCCCTGAAGGGTTGTTTCAGGGAAGGATTTTTAAAAACAAGTTCAGGGAGGGGTTCCGGTTTAGCTGTTGCAAGATTTTTGGTGTAGGAATCCTTTGTCCACTTGGATCAGGTCGTGGGTATTCCTGTAAACCTCTAAGAAGACACATGTTGTTCTCTGTTTTGCAACTTTTATCTCTGCTGAATGGAGAAATGCTATACTCTGATAAGTCAGAGCTTTGAGAATGGGCTGTTCTGTATATTTTAGGCTATAGGCAACATTATTAACTCTAAGCAAAAGCAATAGAATACTAAGTTTAAAATAAAAGAGACAGATATGGAGTCAGTATTTGTTCTTCCTTATTACAGTGCTTTGAGAATCCATTTATCTCAGGATTAGCCTGAGATTGCAAAGTAAAGTCTTGGGGGCAAACCAAACCAAATCCCAAACAAAGCCACCCCTGCTATGATTTGAAGTTCCTAAGTTGTTTGAACCAGAAAGTTTTTTGATTCTGCACAAACTAGAATACAGAAATCAACTGGGAGCGGAAGTTGCTATATGATTACAACTGTTACCTATCAATCTCTTTTAAACTGTGTACTTATACTTTTATATTTGTTTGCTGTTTAGTCACTCAGTCATATCAGATTCTTTGTAACCCTATGGACTGTTGCCGGCCAAGCTCCTCTATCTATGGAATTCTCCAGGCAAGAATACCTGAGTGGGTTGCCATTTCCTTATCCAGGTGGGATCTTCCCAATCCATGGATCAAACCTGGATCTCCTGAGGGTACAGGCAGATTCTTTTACCACTGAGCCACTGGAGAAGCCCTTTATATTTGTATTTCTATTTATACCATATGTTTACCCAAACAGCCTAATTTTTACCACTGTTTGACCTTAAACTGAATTTGAACTTATAAAATCCATTCTAATTTTCTGTATCAAGGACTTATTCTCTGGGTTTCTTCATAATACAGTTAGAATGGAGAGATTAAAAAAACTCAAATTTTGGAATCACTAACTGAAGACACACAAGGGTCTTTATGATATGGTTTCTTCCTAACATTCCAACCCCATGTCCTGATCCTCTCTACTTCCAAACTACTTGACACTCCTTGACTATGCTGAGGTTTTCTCGCTGTCATGTCTTTGCCTGATAGTTCTTGCCTGACATGTGGTTTCTTGACTTGCTTACCTGATGAAATTGTATTCATGTCTTCAGACTCACCTCAGAAGTAATGTCCTTGGGGAAAGGTCACAGAGAGAGTCTGTTCATCTCTTCTAGCTGCACCTGGCCCCTTGTGCACCCCATAACCCGGGGTGTGTTCATCCTCAGCGTCCACTCCTTTCTCGTGATTCTTTGTCAGTGGTGATTTAAGGGCTTGGGCATCTCGCCTCTCTTTCTTCCCTGTGCCTACTGTAGTTGGAGGCATGTGCCAAGTACACAGTGACTGTAATTATTTGACAAACTGTATAATGGTATGCTATTTTTGTGAAATATGTTCAAATGCTGCCTTCCTGTTGAGAAACACATTTCCTATTGAAGAAATTGAAGTGTCAAAAGGTATGGATGGAGCTCCTTCTTTGGCAATTTGTAAAACTGCCTCAGTGTTGAAGCTCTCAGGACACTCTAAGGCTTTAGTGGGGTTTTGAGGACTTTAAAATGTTGTTTTAAAAGTATAACTGGGGAAGGAGCTTCATGAGGGTGGGGACATATGTATACCTATGGCTGAATCACACGGATGTATGGCAAAAACCAAAAAGAAAAAAATTGTAAGGCAATTATCTTCCAATTAAAAATAAAGTTCAGTTCAGTTCAGTTGCTTAGTCAAATCCAACTCTCTGCAACCCCATTGACTACAGCACGCCTGGCTTCCCTGTCCATCATCAACTCCTGGAGCTTGCTCAAACTCATGACCATCGAGTGGGTGATGCCATCCAATCATCTTACCCTCTGTCATCTCCTTCTCCTCCTGCCTTCAATCTTCCCCAGCATCAGGGTCTTTTCCAATGAGTCAATTCTTCATACTCCTTTCCCAATTTGGAACCAGTCTCTTGTTCCATGTCCAGTTCTAACTGTTGCTTCTTGACCTGCATCAGATTTCTCAGGAGGCAGGTCAGGTGGTCTGGTATTCCCATTTCTTGAAGAATTTGCCACAGTTTATTGTGATCCACACATCAAAAGCTTTGGTGTAGTCAATGAAGCAGAAGTAGTTGTTTTTCTGGAACTCTTTTGCTTTTTCTATGATGCAGTGGATGTTGGCAATTTGATCTCTGGTTCCTCTGCCTTTTTAAAATCCAGCTTGAACATCTGGAAGTTCACAGTTGACATACTGTTGAAGCCTGGCTTGGAGAATTTTGAGTATAATTTTATTAGTGTATGAGATGAGTACAATTGTTCAATAGTTGGATCCTTCTTTGGCATTGTCCTTCTTTGGGATTGGAATGAAAACTGACCTTTTCCCGTTCTGTGAACTCCGGGAGTTGGTGATGGACAGGGAGGTCTGGTGTGCTGCGATTCATGGGGTTGCAAAGAGTTGGACACGACTGAGTGACTGAACTTGACTGAACTTAACTGAACTGGCCACTGCTGAGTTTTCCAAGTTTGCTGGCATATTGAGTGCAGCACTTTCACAGCATCATCTTTTAGGATTTGAAATAGCTCAACTGCGATTCCATCACCTCCACTAGCTTTGCTTGTAGTGATGCTTCCTAAGGCCCACTTGACTTCGCATTCCAGGATGTCTGTCTCAAGGTGAGTGATCATACCATTGTGGTTATCTGGGTCATGAAGTTCTTTTTTGCATAGTTCTTCTGTGTATTTTCTTAATATTTTCTGCTTCTATTAGGTCCATACCATTTTTGTCCTTTATTGAGCCCATCTTTGCATGAAATGTTTCCTTGGTATCTCTAATTTTCTTGAAGAGATCTCTAATCTTTCCCCTTCTATTATTTTCCTCTACTTCTTTGCATTGATCCCTGAGGAAGGCTTTCTTATCTCTCCTTGCTATTCTTTGGAACTCTGCATGCAAGGTATAACTATATCAAACCACTTTATAGCAAGTCTGTAGCCAGAAAGGAAAAATATGTCTTTTTGTTTATTGTCCTAACAGTACCAAAGTTTACTTAAGCATTTCCACATTGTTGGCTGTTCCACCAATAATATAATTATTCTATTAATTTGGGGACATTTAAATTGTTTCCAATTCTTGTTTCTATGAATAATATTATGGAAAGCATATTTCCCCACATATTTTAAAATTATTTCCTTAGGATTGATTATCCAAGTTACAAAATCTGTGCCAAACAGTACAAATACCTTTTGTTTTTGTATTGTGAATCATTATAGTTATTACTGAACTACCCTCAAAAATGATTTTACCAATACACTATTCCTCTATTCCTGCCAGAAATACTAGTGCCCTTTCACCTCACTCTTGCTGCTTTTTTTTTTTAATTTGACTAAATAATATTTCAATCTAGGTATTTTAATTTTGAATTATCTGTAAAGTTTCTAATTATTATTCTTGATGGGAAAATTACTGAGACATAAAATTTTAAAGTCTGTTTTTAAACTTAATTCCATTTCACAGTTCAAAATACTGGAACTTGACTGCTTTCCAACTCATAATTATCAAATTATCAAGTGATCAAAAAGGGATATGATGAGTTCTAGCATCATTTTTTCATAAATTTAGTATTTCTTCTTTGTTTCACTTCCTGAAGCTTGTTGCTATAGTAAAAGTCACTGTGAATCACATGGCATCTATCCTGTGTTGGATAAGAAATAACTCCATCTCTGCAGTTGTCTGGCACATCTTGACTAAATATAAAGGGAAACTTTGAAGTGTCTCAAAGTTTTCTGGTTCCAAAATTTAGTTAAAAACTGAGTTGTTTGCAAAAGCAGGCATGAAAGGATTCACTTGGTATTAGGGACTTTAAGTTCTTTGATTGAAGAGTATGTATGAGGGAATGGAAAATATCCTCATTTTAATGCAATTAGAGGCTTGATGTTTTTTCCTCTTTGTTCACTAGAAGAGATTGATAGTATAGTAAATGGAGATTCTAAACTGACTCTCAGGCAATGTGTCTACATGATGCCAAGTTTTACAAGTGAACTGTAAATTTTGTTCTCAGTTGCATGGATGGCTGATCAAATTGATCCTCCTGCCTTCATGCATCATTGTGTAACAGGGTGGAAAAACAGGAAACTTGACTGAAGCACCATTTTGATCAGAGACTGAAATCACATGACGTGAGTGCTCAGTCATTGCGATGTCCTCCAGTAACTCTGTCCTCTGTGACTTCATCTCATTGTAGAGTGGGGAGCTCTGCTAGCCTCACCTTAGTCATGCTCATGACAAACAGAATCATTTTTCATAGGATCAACATTTCATGTCACTTGACAAAATATTCAGTTTTCCCAAATACATTTTTGTTTTGAGAATTTTGATAATTTTTCCATGTACCTTTTGAATGAGGAGAGTATATGTGGTTTTCTCAAGGATGAGAATTAAACAGTTCTCAACAAATCAGAATTTGTTGTGAAAAAAATGCATGTTGATTTTATAGCTGTTTATCTCTTTACACTCCTAGCTCATTCTCAGCTTTTCCATCTACTTACTGGCTCACCTACTACCTCATCCTTCTACCCACCCCACCCCAGAACGTGTACCACCCCTCGGGAAACACAAGGTGTCCTCTCCCTGCTAACAAGAGGAGTTTGGAAAGCATCTTCTCCTATAAGTGTTATTCCTTAAAGAGTTGTTTCAAACCATTCTTCAGGGTCAAATAAGGGAGCTGCTATAAAAAACCAACCAGTTAAGTGAGTGACTAGTCAAACTGACTCATCTGCCTTATGGATCATTGCATGCATGCTTAGTCATGTCCAATTCTTTGTGACGCTACGGACTGTAGTCTGCCAGGCTCCTGTATCCATGGGGTCCTCCAGGCAAGAATACTGGAAAGGGTTGCCGTTTCCTTCACCAGGGGATCTTCTTGACCCAGGAACTGAACCCACATCTCCCGAGTCTCCTGCATTGGCAGGCAGATTCTTTACCACTGAGCCACCTGGGAAGCCCAAATAATGGTTAAAAACAACAATAACCAACCACTTTTGCATTTAAACTCTAGGGCTGCAGTGCCTGGAGGTCAGTCATATCTTTCCTGCCCACGTGACAGCTTCCTGAACCAATCCTTATTTGGGGAGGAGGAAATTGAGGGTATAGTGGGGTTGGAAGGCACAGAGATGGAATATTTGGTCTCCCTCTGCTAAAATCTTTATCTGGGTCTTTTAGTTATTTTCTTTTCAAGTTTTGCCTCTCCTTGACACTACTTCCATGCCTCCCACCACCTTAGCATAATTAGCCCGTCCTTTCTCCCCACTTGGTCCATCACCTAAATCTGTTATTCAGAGGCTTCCTTAGTTCAGTCTCCTTGAGGTGGATGTGTCTCCAGAATACTGTGGGCCTTTGGTGAAACTTTGTTACGTTCCTCATGAGGGCTGTATCTCAGCAACAATAGTTTCTGATTCTGCTGCCCTTTCACCAGGCTGTTCTCTTGTCACTTTCTCTATGTTAGGCAGTTAGTGCTGTGCTGTGAGGCCAACCTTCTCTTAGGAGGTATTTTGACATTTGCCTTAGTCGTTTGGATTCTGAGCCCAGATGAACCCCCTCTGTAGTCTATGTAGGTAAATGACTATGTCAAAAAGTGGTACAAAAAATGATGTGAAAATGCACATTTAGAAAGTAAAGCCAATATAAATATGAATTATGTCATTGACTTTTCTTAATAGGAACAAAATCTTCTGGCAGCAGGGAGTAGAAACATAAATTTAGTTTCTGAAGACTCATTACTTAATAGAAAATGTTCTATTTCAATATTTGTAAACAAACTTAAACTGTAGTTTCTTCCTTAATTCATTCATTTAGTTGGAATGTATTAGTTGAGCATCTTTTATGATGCAGATTTTGCACTATGTAATGGAGATACAAAGATGAATAAAATAGTTCCCACCCACAGGGATATAACAGTGTAAAAGAAGAGATATAAAAAGAGGTCATCTGAAAATAGCATGATTCTATAAGCAGGGTATACACAGGGCTTAGGGAGAATGAATAAACGGATAATGGAATAAGTCAATGAATCTCGTTCCTTTAATGTAATAGAAAGAAACAGTTTGAAAGTAAATCTGCAGTGTTTTTTTTTTTGTAACTTTTTTATTATTCTCTTTATCAAGGGATGGGCTTTAACACTCTTTCTCTTGAAGCTGGGCAGGATTTTTGACTATTTGTGATGGAAGTGATGCTATGTGACTTTCAAAGAGAAGATGTAAAGAGGATGCAGGAGCGTCCTTGCTTGCTGGAACACTCATGCTGGAGCCCCAGCTGCTATCCTAGAGGAAGCCCAAGTTAGCCTTGCACAGAGGCTTTATGGTAAAGCCCAAGGACCGAGAGAGAGAGAGAGAGAGAGTCTCTTGGCCAGCCCCCAGTTTTTCCAACACAACTATTATTCCAGCTTTGGCACTATTTGACAGCAACCACATGGGAGACCCCAAGCCAGAATTACCCAGTGAAGCCCCTCTCAGATTCCTGACCTGCAGAAACCATGAGACATAATAAAATGCTTGCTATTGTTTAAAGACACAAAGTATTGGGGAGGTTTATTATACAACAATAGGTAAATGGAACAGATTTTTGTTTATGTCTTTTAAAAAAATTTGTAGTGAGGTTCTGCAGTAACACAAACTTCAAACATATGGCATTAGCTTTGGGCCTAGGCAACAGACAGATGCTAGAGGAGCCTTGAAGAAATTGTTAGCAGAAGCTTGCTGGACCTTGAGGAATCTGTTGTAAAAGTTTAAAGGAAAATGAGAAAAGCTTTATAGAAAACTGAAGGAAAGCAGATCTTTGATAGATGGTGATGGGAAGAATTGTCACCTAGATCGTGTGGGAAAGAAAATGTATCAAATGAACTGATGGAGCTGGCTGAGAAAATTTTCAGGGAGAATGTCAAAAAGGCCAAATGCTTTCTTTCAGATGCAGGGGCTAAGATACAGATAGAAAAAGATAAGAACAAAATGCAACTGGGCAGTTTTCAATAAAAATTAGAGAAATATTAAGATGTCAAGATTCTCTAGGGTGGAAAATGAAACTGTTTACTATTTGTAATTTAACTAGATGACAAGAAGCTGTCAAAGTTAGTAGTAGCTTTAGAGTAAAGATCAAATTCATGGCAGTTCTATAATGTCTTTGGTTAAGACCTGAGAAAAATGTCAGGTGCTACCTCGTACATCCTTTCAAATAGACAAAACACCTTTTAAGGATCTTGAAGGCATGCATCACAGGCTCCCTCTGTTTAACAATGCATGCTATGTTAAGTTGCTTCAGTTGTGTCCAACTCTGTGCGACCCTATGGACAGCAGCCCACCAGGCTCCTCCATCCACAGGATTCTCTAGGCAAGAATACTGGAGTGGGTTGCCATTTCCTTCTCCCCTACTGTTTAACAATAAGGCTTTTAAAAATCCCACACCTGGGCATATACCCAGAGAAAACAGTAATTCAAAGCGATAAATATGCCACAGTGTCCATTGCAGCACTATTTACTGTAGCCAGGACATGGAATCCATCTAAATGCCCATCAACAGAGGAATGGATAAAGATGTAGTATACCTATACTATCCCATATACAAGGGGATACCACTCAGCCACAAAAACGAACAAAATAATGCCACTTGCAGCGACATGGATGGACCTAGAGATTGTTGTACTGAGTGACGTCAGTCAGACACAGAAAGACAAATTTCATATGGTATTGCTTATATGTGAAATCTAAAAGAAGAGAGTACAAATGAACTTATTTACGAAACAGAAGTAGACTCACAGACATAGAAAAGAAACCTATGGTTACCAGGAGATAAGTTGGGGGAGGGATAAATTGGGAGACTGGGACTGACATAGACACACTGCTATATATAAAACAGACAGCTAATAAGAATCTGCTATATAGCCCTGGAGATTCTGCTCAGTACTCTGTAGGGGCCTATATGGTAAAGTAAAGTAAGTAAGTAAAGTTGCTCAGTCGTGTCCGACTCTTTGCGACCCCACGGACTGTAGCCTACCAGGCTCCTCCCTCCATGGGATTCTCCAGGCAAGAGGACTGGAGTGGGTTGCCATTTATATGTATATGTGTAAGTGATTCTCTTATACCTGAAACTAGCACAACCTTGTAAACCAATTATACTCCAACAAAATTTTTTTAAAAAAGAGAGAAAATAAGGCAAAATTAAAAATAACAACAACCAAAAAAAAAAAAAAAAGTCTTAAGGGAGTTTTCCAATAGCAACTTCACAGGAAACCCAAGGTAGAGAAGGTGGCTTATCTTAAAGAGATTTGTATAGCTTTTGTTCAATAGAGTGGTTTATACATTCATATACAAAAATCCCACAAATATTTTAAAGGAATTGTATCAGCTTGAACTGAAAAAGACAAAGACAAAACATGAAAAGAGGCCTTTGTTCAAACTAGTATGACCAAGAAGGAGGCTGAGAAAACTACTCTGCTGCAAACAGGCTGGTCTTTATGGTAAAGTAAAAATGACTTAGAGGGTAAAACCAAGAGTGTAGGGAGTGAAGCCAAGAACCACAGAGAAATACTCCTTGGTAGAAGGATTGGGCCTCAGCTAGGAATTGGCAACACATGCCTAACTGAATTTCTGAACTGCATGGACCAGTGACTATGTTGTGCTTCTTGTTTTCCCCTTTATAAAAGGGAACGTCTACACTGGTTATCCTATACCTGTCCCACCACTATTTGTTAGGTATGAGGGACAGACAACTTGCCACTCTATTTCATAGTTGAGAAAATTTTATGCACGTTAAAGGAGACTGTACCCAAAGACCCATGTCCAAAGAACTGGACCCAAAAAATATCCTCACACTTAGATTTGATTTAGATGAGAAAATCCTGAACTTCAAGCCTGATACCATAATGTATTGAAACCTGAGGGGTCTTGGGAAGGGAGTAAATGAATTTTGCTGATATAATTGTGCCCAGAAAGTGAACTGCTGTGGTTAAAAACACATCTGAAATCACTTTGGCACTTCTCCTGTCTAGAGGATTTTAGAAATTGTTTTCACCAATAGAGTAAGGAAGAGGGATGTTGTGTGGTTTCTAAAGTAGATCATAAATGGTAGTGTAACTTCGGCCTTCTTTGCTGGAACATTGCAGTGGGGCCTTGTGCTGGTAGGGTAAGCCACCTGACTGCCCTGGGGCCACTAGACTGTGAGGAAACCCAAATGGCCTACCTGTGGAGATTATATAAAGGAGCCCTGAAGCAATATTTCTGTCTATACATCTCTGTTTCTGTATTTTTATCTATCATCTGTTTATCTATCTATCTATCTACATATACACAGTCATCCCTTGGTATCCTCAGGGTATTCGTTCCAAGACTCCCCACAGATACCAAAATCTAGGAATGTTCAAATTCCTTTATAAAATGGAATAGTATTTGCATATTTGTACATCTTCCCATATACTTTAAATCATCTCTAGATTACTTAAACACAATATAAATGCTACATAAATAGTTGAGGTGGCATGGCAAATTCAAATTTTGCTTTTGGAACTTTTTAGCATTTTTTTTGGAGGGGGATATTTTTGATCCATGATTGGTTGAATCTGTGGATACAGAAGGTTGACTGTTTAGAGAGGTGCCTGGCTAATCCCTTGTTGCCCCAGACCTTCTGCTGTTCCTGTGCCAGCACCTGCCCCCTGCTTCTGACTGGATGAGAAATCCTGAGCTAGAGTTGCACAGAAGAATCCTTCCAAAATACCTGACTCACAGAAACTAAGTTTGGGCTGATTTGTTGTAGAGTTGTAGCTAGTCAGAATGATAGCCATGCATACTTAAGAGTATATAACTTACATTTCCAAATGGGAACATAGATATTGATCTTTTTTTCTTTTAGTCTTTACTTTACATTAGATACCTTGTAAGCAATGTGTTGAATGACTGAATCAATGACTATGCCTGTTTTAAGGTGAGAAAACTGAACCTTCGAGAGATTAAGCAAATTAAAGTTACAAGGTAAGCAAAATCACACTTGGATACGAAACATCCCAAAAGCCATTCAATAAAGTTCATTCAACAAATACTTTATTGCGTTTCGTCTATGTGTCAAGCACTGTGCCAGGCAATCAGACTATAACGGGAAGCATGAAAGTGATAGTTCTTGCTTTCAAGGAGCTTGCATTCCAATGAGAAACCAGCAACAAGCAAGAAGTAATTATTAACTTTGAAAACTGCAGAGAAGAAATATAAGAGCATGCTCTGATAGTTTACATCAGGGAATGCTTACTCTAGAGAAGATATCCAGGAAAGTTCTCTCCAGGGAGGAGATGTTTGAGCTAGATCCTGAATGTTGAGGAGTAGCTACTTATGTGAAGGGAACTCAGCATGTTTTGGGGAAAGTGAAAGTGAAGTCGCTCAGTCGTATCTGACTCTTTGCAACCCCGTGGACTGTAGCCCACCAGGCTCCTCCATCCATGGGATTCTCCAGGCAAGAATACTGGAGTGGGTTGCCATTTCCTTCTCCAGGGGGATCTTCCTGACCCAGGGATCGAAGCTGGGTCTCCTGCACTGCAGGCAGATGCTTTACCCTCAGAGCCACCAGGGAAGTCTTGGTGAGTAAAGTTTTCCACCCAGTACCTCGGCGTGTGGCTGCCCTTTCTGGAGTGTCAGATGAGTAGGACTGGCAGTGAAGATGCTGTGCAGTGGGCATCCTGCCTGGCGATGGTTTTCTAAATTTTGCACCTTTGGCATCCCTCCCTCACCCTAGTCCTAGCCCTGCTGTGAATTTCCCCATTCAGGTCTGATGCATGACTGCTTATCAAGTTTAAGACTATTAATAAAATGTAAGAATTGATACAGACAGACTCACACAGACATACATACCTAGGAAAAAGTCAAAGCAAAGCACTCTTAAAATATTATGATGTTTTAAAATGGAACTAATGGGAATCTTATGAAAGGTAGCAGGAGAACTGGCTCTTACATTCAGGGGTGGGACTTGCAAAGTAAGGTACAAGGCTGGGGTAACACTGTGGGGTGGGCTCTCTCCTTACACTTGTAATGTTTTAGTACCTGTTCAGGGATGAAATAATCAGCTCCAGGTGGATAAAAGGCAGTGATAGCTTCTGAAACAGAGAGAGAGAAAAGCAGTGCTGAGCCTAGGAGGCACTGTGAGTGCCACTCCAGCAGGGCACATTTGGGAAATTTTACTATGCACAAAGTGCTCTTCTGTAACACAAATCTATCTGTTTTGGTCAAATTCTTAGAAACTCCCTCCTTCAGTGATTCAAAGAGCAGGTGTTACTGCAGTAGGATTCAGAATGTATCATGGCCAAGTTGAACTGAGAGTCTCTCTTCATCAGTGGATTCATTACCCCATACAGTTTCTAAAACATCCTTGGGACACTGAAGATAGTAGCTGAGGTGAAACTATGTGACTTGCAGACTCACAGGAGGAGGTGGTGCCGAGCAACAGACCTGAAACAAATCTGTACTTTGGGAAGAGACAATATGTGTTATGACCAACTTAGATAGCATATTCAAAAGCAGAGACATTACTTTGCCGACTAAGGTCCATCTAGTCAAGGCTATGGTTTTTCCAGTAGTCATGTATGGATGTGAGAGTTGGACTGTGAAGAAGGCTGAGCATCAAAGAACTGATGCTTTTGAACTGTGGTGTTGGAGAAGACTCTTGAGAGTCCCTTGGACTACAAGGAGATCCAACCAGTCCATTCTAAAGGAGATGGGTGTTCTTGGAAGGACTGATGCTAAAGATGAAACTCCAATACTTTGGCCACCTAATGTGAAGAGTTGACTCATTGGAAAAGACTCTGATGCTGGGAGGGATTGGGGGCAGGAGGAGAAGGGGACGACAGAGGATGAGATGGCTGGATGGCATCACTGACTCAATGAACGTGAGTCTGAGTGAACTCCAGGAGATGGTGATGGACAGGGAGGCCTGGAGTGCTGCGATTCATGGGGCTGCAAAGAGTTGGATACAACTGAGCGACTGAACTGAACTGAATGTGTGTCTGCTCACTTCATGCTTTGTTTTCCAAGTATTCTTTTGATATAAGAAGCTTTGCTTATCCTATCATTGTTCATTTTTCTTTTTGATTCTTTGAGGGATTGTTTTTCTAGAGGAAAATGTTGTTCAAGGTCATTCATTTCTAATTCCCTGTATTTGTTACTGCTGGGCTATTAATGTCTTTTTACTCTATGTATACCTTTTTCCTCCCCTTCTGTCTATGAGAATTTTATGCACATAACTTTTCTTCTTTATACACACTTTCTATTTCAGGCCTCACTGCAGCCTAATGAGGCCCAGGACTCAGAGGGGACTGAGGAAAGCTTGGATTCTGCTCATCTGAAAAACTCAGGCTAACTCAGGTTTATAGAATAACTCCTTGAACCAGGCATTGTCTCCTGGGATTTGGGGATCTAGAGTTTCACGCATCCCTGGAAGAACTCACAATCTAATGTAATTACCTCTTTACATAAATGTCTATAGTAGAGAGGTAATTATAACACTGATGCTGGAACTGAAGCTCCAATACTTTGGCCTGCTTTCACCTGCTGTGAAGAGCTGGCTCACTGGAAAAGACTGAGGGCAGGAGGAGAGGGGGATGACAGGATGAGATGGTTGGATGGTTTCATTGACTCAATGGACATCAGTTTGAGTAAACTCAGGGAGATAGGGAAGGACAGGGAAGCCTGGCGTGCTGCAGTCCATGGGGTCACAAAGAGTTGGACACAATTTTAGTAGCTGAAGAACAATAACAATTATAACACTAGTTATATCAGGCATATATATCTGATATAGATATAGATAGATAGATATATCAGATATCAGAAAAGCGTAGAGTATGTACTTGGAGTGAGCTGCTCACACGTGGGGTGATGCTGAGCACTCTTTTGAAGGATAACTTTGAGTTTTCTAAGTGGACCAATAGGGCATTCCAGATAAGGTGACTCATTAGGTCATTAGTTTTTTTCCTTTCTCTTTCCCTCCTTCTTCCTTCCTTCCTTCTTTTTTCTATTCTTTCTTCCCTTCACTCTCCTCTTCCCTACTTCCCTTCTTTCCTTCCCTCTTTCCTTTCTTTCTCTACTTATTATGTGCCAGATATGTTCTAGATAGTAGTCATAAAGGTGAATAAGAATGGTCAAATACCAGAGATATTTTTAGGTACTATGATAGAAGCCTGGACATGCACGATAAGGGGATAAGGGAAGAGCTAATTTCTCTTGGGAGAGGTTTCAGGAAAATTTTATAAAGGCAGTAATGATTGAAGAGAATGTTAATAGATAAGGGATGGGTTACCAGGCTATATGAAAGAGTGTGAGGGAAAGAGAAGTTTCCAGGAAGAGCATACACGGGGCAGGGAGCTTACACATTTGGCAGAACTACAAGGAATTCAACCTGTTTGGAGCTTCAGCTGTTTATTTTGGGGCCCAGGAATGGAAGTGAAGTGAGATGGTGCACAAGGCCTTTATTGGAGGACCACACACTAGTAGAAAGGTGAGGCACAGGGAGGTTGCTAAGAGACCATAAGTGATTTGGCTTGTCTGAAGGAAGGGAAGGAGAAGAGACTAAAGGAGAAAAGGGCATGCAATCCTGGCCTAAAGCAAATGGAACTTTTCCTTGTCAGTGGTGAGGAGCCATGGATAGATAAAAAAATAATTGTTTGCAATTTTTCATTTGTAAAAATTTACATGTAATAAAATCTGCTTTTCTTGGTAAACAGTTCTATGCATTCTGACAAATGCGTAAAGTCTCATATCAGCCCTCATGGACAAACATGGAATAGTTCCATCACTCCCAGCAGACTCCCCCAGACTGCTGCTTTGGAGTCAGCTCTCCCCCATCCCAGGCAATCACTGGTCTGTTGGTTTCTGTTCCTATAAGTTTGCCTTTTCAAAAGCATCGTATAGACAGAATCAGATAATATACATGGCTGGCTTCTTTCACTTATTACAATGCATCTGAGATTAATCCATTTGGTGTGGGTGTCAGCAGGCCATTCCTTTATTGCCAGGTGGTCTTCCATGTATATATATGTTCTGTAGATTGTTTATCCATGGAACGGTTGGGGGACATTTGGGTTACTTTAATTTTTTGGCAATTATGAGTAAAGCTTCTATAAATATTCAGATGCAGGTTTTTGGTATGAACATGTTTTCATTGCTCTTGGGTAAATACCCAGGAGTGGAATCACTATGTCATATGGAAAGTATATGTATAACTTTGTAAGTAACTGCCAAACTGTTTCCCAAAGTGCTTACAATCTTTCAATCACTGGCAATGTATGAGAGTTCCAGTTGCTCTGCATCCTTACCAACTCTTGATGTTGTCAGTTTTTTTCTCTCTTAATTTCAGTCATTCTCTAGGTGTGTAATGGTATCTCATTGTGTGTGTGTTTTTTTTACATTTCCCAAATGACTAGTGATGTTGAATATTTTTCATATGCTTTTCCCCAAATGACTAGTGATGTTGAATATTTTTCATTTGCTTTTTGCCATCTGTATCTGTTCTTTGTTGAAATGTGTCTTTAAATCTATTGCCAAATTAATTTTATTGGGTTGCTTGTTTTATTATTACTGGAGAGTTCTTTATATATTCTGTGTACAACTTATTTATCTGATATGTGCTTTACAAATATCTTCTCCCAGTTTGTAGTTTGTCTTTTTATCATTCAAAGATGTCTTTGGAAGATAAGAAACTTTTCGTGTTGAAGAGTCTAGTTTATTAATTTTCTCTTTTAGGGAAACCTACTTGGTAGATTTTCTAAGAAATCTTTGCTTCAGCAAAGCTTTAGGAATTTTCTTCTATATTTTCTTTAAAAAAAGAATAGTTTAGGTTTTACTTTTAGGTCTATAATCTATTTTGGGTTAATCTGTGTATAGTGTAAGAGTTATAGGTAGAGGTTCATTTCTTTTTTTCTTTCTTTTTGAAGACAAGACAATTTTTAAAAATTTAAATTTATTTATTTATTTATTTTAATTGGAGGCTAATTACTTTACAATATTGTATTGGTTTTGCCATACATCAACATGAAGCTTCTGCACAACAAAGGAAACTATAAGCAAGGTGAAAAGACAGCCTTCAGAATGGGAGAAAATAATAGCAAATGAAGCAACTGACAAAGAACTAATCTCAAAAATATACAAGCAACTCATGCAGCTCAATTCCAGAAGACAATTTTTAAGAGCAGTTTAAAGTTCACAGCAAAACTGAAAGGAAGGTACAGAGATTTCCCCTATAGCTCTGCCCTCACACATGCATTGCTGTTCAGTCGCTCAGTCTTGTCTGAACGACTCTTTGAGACTCCATGGACTGCAGCACACCAGGCTTCCCTTTCCTTCATCAACTCCTGGACCTTGCTCAAATTCATGTCCATTGATGAATGGTTGGTGATATCATCCAACCATCTCATCTTCTCATCCCCTTCTTCTCCTGCCTTCAATCTTTCCCAGCATCTTACCCACATACATAAACATGCATCAGTTCAGTTCAGTTCAGTTGTTCA
>SJYQ01004868.1:61636-83865 GCA_006410935.1 Redunca redunca | reverse complement strand
CTATTACAGACTGGTAAAGTGATCCTTCCCTTCTAAAGTCAGTGTGACCAGTCCTTGTGCTTCGGGCTGCAGGAGATGAAGGAAAGACAAAGAAATTGGAAAGGACACCAGTGGGGTTGTGGAGGGCTGGTTCCAGGTGTTGGGCAAAGTCCCCTGGCTGCCTGCTCCTGGGAACCTGGCATGTGATGTCAGGGCCAGGACATGCAGCCCTGGCCAAGAGAGGGCTTGAAGACTCGGGCAACTTAGTCACTAACATCTGGGGACCTCAGTCCCTCTACAGGAGAGGTCTCCCTGGTGGCCAGTCTCCCTTCCTTGTATTATTGGAAGTGACAGAGTGCCTCACCAAACAAGTGCATTTCCAAGCCTCCTTGGCAAGAAGTATAGCCTCACGTGTCTGCCATGAGATCTCAGGCAGTTCCATGTGAGTTTGAAGTAGGAGGTAACTGAGTGGGGAAGGGCTCCTTTTTGGCCTCTCCTCCCTTCTTTCCTGCTACCTCCTGTGCAGATATTGGAATTTCAACAGCCAACTTGCACCCTGAGGTGCTTGGGAATAGAAGGCATGCCTAATGTATTAGTTTTCTACTGCTGGATAATAAATTACTACAGATGTAGTGGTTCAAAGCAACACAAGTTTATTGTCTTATAGCTTCTCTGGGTCTGAGGTCTGGGTAAGAGCTAGTTAGATTTTCTGCTCAAGGTCTCATGAGGCTGAAGTCATTCAGCTGTGTTTTCATCTGGAACTCGGGCTCCTCTTCCAAGCTCATTCAATTTTTGGCAGGATTCAATTCCTTTCAGTGGTAGGACTGAGGTCTTTCTTTCCTGCCCGGCACCTAGAGGCCACTTGACCCTCTCATACAAGGCAGTGTTCTTTTTGAAGGGTAGCTTGCAAGTCTCACTCAAGAAGGTTTAAAAGCTAGCTTTTTTTTTTTTAATACCTTTCATATTTGTAAAAGCTAGCTTTGAATATCTTCCTTTAAGAAGATTGCAGTACCTCTTAAAGGTTCACCTAACTAGGTCAAGCACCCCAGGCTAATCTCCTTTTTGAATAGGTCAAAGGCAACTGATTTGGGACTTTTAACTGTATCTGCAAAATCTCTTCACCTTTGTCGTGCAACATAACCTAATTACGATGGTGAGAGCCATCAGATTCACAGCACTGCCCATGCTTACAGTGAGGGGGTTGTTCTGGGCAGGTACACCAGGGGCAGGAATCTTGGGACCACCTTGGAGTTCTGCCCACCACAAAGAATGGATGGAGATCCATCCAACAATTACCACCATGTATAGGGCTTCCCAGGTGGTGCTAGTGGTAAAGAACCTGCCTGCCAGTGCGGAGACGTAAGACAGGCGTGTTTGATCCTTGGCTCGGGAAGATCCTCTGGGGGAAGAAGTGGCAACCCACTCCAGTATTCTTGCTAGGAAAATCCCCATGGACAGCGGAGACTGGCAGGCTGCAGTCCATAGGGCTGCACAGAGGCGGACATGACTGAAGTGACTTAGCACACACTCTCGGAGTATTGGTATGCAGAGATCCTGGTTCTTAATGACCTTGGTGCCTCCACCACCTATAGACTGTTCTTCTTTAAATGGACTTCTTTTGGATGAGAAACATATCCTTGGTTTATTGAATCCACAGTATTCAGGCCTCTTTTATCAGCAGCTGAGAACAATTCCTGACTAATTCAGTGAGGGGGCTGGATCAGATAGTATTTTTCATTCTCTGGAGAAAAGAAGACATTGAATTTGAAGTCAGAAGACCTACCTCCCAGCTTGGGCTCCCTCATTTATTAACTTTGTAACCTTGAGCAAGTCACTTCATATAGTAGAACTTGAATGTCTTAATTTAAAATGGTGATCATAATCAAACCTGCCTTGCCAGCTGTACAAGGCTGATGTGAGGAATAAACAGGAGAAATATGTGAAGGTGTCTTGAGTACCCTAAATCTGTGAGCAAATGGTAATGACATGCCATAACCCACCCTTCCTTCTTTCCTTCCTCCTTCTTTTTACAAACAGCTACTCTGCATGAACTATTTGTCCAGCATTGAAATAGTGCCAGACAATAAGACTTGTCAGAGAGAGTCCCTGGTTCCTGCCGTGATGAGACTCAATTCTGTGGGAGAGATAGACACATAAACAGTACAGTGTGAGACTTGCTCTGATAGAGCAAAGCATGAGTTAGTCTGAAAGCCCCTGAACTAGACCTAAGGGCTCAGGAAAATCTTTCTAGAGGCTGTGGCAAATAATAGGTAACCAGATGAATAAATGTTAATAATAACAATTACTGCCATGTATACAGTATTAGTATGTGTTAGGAACTGTTCTAAGTGTGATATATATATAGGAGAAGGAAATGGCAACCCACTCCAGTACCTTTGTCTGGAAAATCCCATGGACAGAGGAGCCCTGTATGCTACAGTCCATGGGTCTCAAATGACTGAGCGACTCCACTTTATATATATATATGTATATATATATATTTGTGTATGTATATATCTGTATATGTGTGTGTGTGTGTGCGTGCATGCTCACTCAGTTATGTCCGACTCTTCGCAACCCCATGTGCTGTAGCCTGCCAGGTTCCACTGTCCATGGAATTTTCTAGGCAAGAATACTGGAGTGGGTTGCTGTTTCCTCCTCCAAAGGATTTTTCTGACCCAGGGATTGAACCTGCATTGGCAGCAGTTTGTTTACCACTAGCACCTCCTGGGAAGCCCTAGTGACACTATGACATAAGTACTATTATTAAACCCTACACTTTGCAGATAAGGAAACTAAGGCACAGGGTAACTAAACAGTTTTCTCAGAGTAACACAGCTAGTAAGTGGAAGAGCCAGGCTCTGAATCCAGGCTGTCTCATTCCAGAGCCAGAGCTTGTAACTGATATTCATTGATAAGGCGGGGTGGGCACTTCAGGCAGAGGTAACAAGAGAGCCTGTCACTCTGAGAAATTGCAAGAAGTTCACCAGGGCTTGAGGAAAACACCAAAGAGTTGAGGGAGAGAGGGAGGTAAGATTACAAGGGCACAGAGAGATAGGACAAGACAGAATCTGGAGAACTTTATGGTAGATGCAAAGGGATCCTGCATGCATCCATTCCGCCAATACTGACTGAGGCCCTACCATGTACTAGCTACTTCTGAAGTGCTGGAGAACATTTATGTTCAAAACACTCTGAAATCCAAGTTTTTATGTTTGCATTCTGGTAGGAGGACTCACATAATGAAATGACTGAGTAAATTAGGTCGAATATTAAAAGTTGGTAAAGGCTTAGGAAACAAAACAGAAGCAGGAAAGAGTGCTTGGAGGAGTGAAGAGCGGCCTCCCTGAGAAGGTAGAGATCTGAGCAAAGACATGGAAGGAGATAAGAGAGAGTTGTACACATTTTGGGAAGGAGAATATTCCAGGCTGAGACTCAACTGCAAAGGTTCTCTTTGCAGAGGAAGGGGTGGGCCTGGCTTCTCTGAGTTATGGAGTGGCCAGTAGTAGGAGGTAATGTCTGAGAGGTAATGGTAGCATGTGGTGGCATGTTGCGTAGGGCATTTTTGGATCATTTTAAAGATTTTGGCCCTTTATTAGGAGTGAGATGGGAAATCGCTAAAAGATTTGGAACAGATGGCTGAACCACGCCGGCTCTATCTTGTCAGCTCCATCTAGGCCTGCTGTCTTACCCCTGCCCTTTCTGTGAGACTGAGCTTTAACCTGACTTACAAGGAATGCACCCAGGCCAGATAAGTTCCCCATCAACTTGCCTCCATCTGATATGAAACCTGGAAGAATGCTTTTTGATGACACAGATGGTTAACGGTCCTGAGAACCCCCAAGGGGAGAGAAAAACCCCCGGTTCCTGTTGGTGTGGACGTGCCTCTCACCTTGTTGTCAGATTCCATTTGTAGCTCTGGCCCCTTTAAATCCCCCTGTACCTCCTGCATCGGAAGGTGAAGTCTTAACCACTGGACCGCCAGCAAAGTCCCTCTTTTCACCTCCTGATGCTGCTGATTGCTGGACTCACTGGTTCTTACGTACTTTTCACCTCTTATAAAGCCTTTGGAGCTACTTCCCATATTAAATTCTTAATATTGAACTAGCTGGTATGGACTGTTTTCCTATTTGGATCCTGACTGGGACATATGTTTATTGTAGAAATTTGGCCAAAGGAGAATTTTGTAGAAAATACGACAAAGAATATGAAGTTACCACTAACCTCACTATTCAAAGGTACATATGGTTAACATCTTGATGTGTATCCTTCCAGTTTATTTTCACATGCATGTACACATTTTTTTTCTTTCATAGCTTTGGAGTCATACTGATTTCTGTGATCATCTCTATCTTTTCATTTAATCTATTGAAAACAGTTGTCTCATTCATTAGGTATTCTTATAAAATATGATTTTTAAATAGTTATTCCTGTGACTTCAAATGGACGTACTGGAATAATGGATGTATTTGGCCATTGTTGGTTATTTAGATAGCTTCCAATATTTTGCTACTGTAATAATACTCTATGCTAACTTTTGGCTTATATTTCTGAATGTTTCTTTAGGATAGATTAAAAGTGTAACTACTGTGAGAACAGGGGTTTTGTCTGGTTTGTCCAATAATGCATTCTCAATTCTTTCCTGCTGGTGGGTATTCTTGGTGTGATTGAAGTAAGATGATGCATTAAGGGATATTAAGGGACATGTGCAATCTGGGAAAGATTGAAGGCAAAAGGAAAAGGGGGCAGCAGACAGTGAGTAGGTTAGATAGCATCACTGACTAAGTGGACATAATTTTCTGAGCAAACTCTGGGAGACAGTGAAAGACAGGGGAGCTTGGCGTGCCGCAGTCCATGAGGTCACAAAGAGTTGGACATGACTTAGTGACTAAACAACACAATCTAGAGATCCCATATGTCTTGACATATTTCCCTTTGAGGGCCAGGGCTGATTCATCACACAGAAAGCAGTTGGCTCAGAACTGGCCAGCTGTCTGATGAATTGTACAGGATGGAGTCTCTAGGCTACCACAGCTGCTGGGGGTCATTCAGCTGGTGGAATTTGCCTTGTTGCAACTGGGAACCAGCTGGACTGAGAATGAAAGCCAAGGCTGCGTGGATTCCTGTGAAGTCCACTTCTGCTCCCTCCAGGACAGCCTCTGGCTGCTCCGCTAAGGCTGTTGTAACTGTGCTGTGCCAAGTCTCAGGCTAACCTCAGCTGGACGAAGGCAGGGGATGGGGGTGGGTCCTTCTGGGCCAGATCCTTGTGATGGAGTTCTCTGTTCTCCTCAGCCCTGAACTTTCGAAAACTGAGATTTTTTAAATTGGGGACTTTCGACAAAACTCACAAACAATACACTACTTTGAGGGTTAAACCTGGTCACAAAGAAAGGTTTGAGTAGATGAAAGAAATTTTGTCCTTTCTGGTAAAGGAAGATACATTCTTTATTGTTTTCAGTTGACAAGCTTAGCTTTTTTTTCTGTTTGTTTTTTAAGGTGAGACAGCCACAGGAGACTAGCACCTTGGTCTCTACGTTTATCTTTAATTTTTGTAAGCCCAACTACATCCCTGTGCACCCCAATCTAATAACAATAACATGCCAATAACCACAAAGGCAAAGTAGAATGTGGAGAACAAGTGATTTTATGCCAGGGCTTAAACTGCAGCCTGAAGATGTATCTGGACACATCTGGTCCACTCAACTTTCTTCTACCCTGTAGTTGTGTAATTGGTTTTGTGAACCTGAACGCAACTGTTTACATGATCTTATTACTTTTTTACGTGAACTTATTTGAAATAACTTCATCTCACCTATCCTTTGATGTAACTTTGAATTTGTCAGTTGGAGGTATTTGTGCCATCTATAATTTTGATGAGCATAGACTGAATAAGAAAAGGGCAAAACCAGCACCCCACCGCAAATTTATTCTGCAGTTTTACCCAGCTAATAATCAACACTCTTTGGCTTTTGGATTTAACCAGTTGATTCTTCCTACAAATTGGAATCACTCCACAATCTGAAGCTCTTCATTGATTAGCAGACCAACACTGGAGAAGCTATGGGACCTTGCCAAACCTCAGTTTTGTTAACTGGAAAGTGGGTAAGTATCTACCTAATAGAGTTGCAGTGAGGGTAAGATGTATTAGGTAATGGGATTATCAGTGTCAAACAAAGGGTAAGCATTTAAAGGTCAGTTATTTAACATGGTATTTCTTTTCTCCATCATATCTATTAAATATCACAAAGACTGAAATTTCATTGTCGTAGTTATAATATTTTCTTATCTTTACTTTTATGGCGCTTCCTCATTTAGAAGACTTTTAAAGGATTGATTGGCAATGATCTTGAAATGAGCCTAGAGAATTGTTTGAAGTAGCAACTGAGAGCAATTATGACTTCCTATGGGATGACAGAGGATGAGATGGCTGGATGGCATCACTGACTCAATGGATGTGAGTCTGAGTGAACTCTGGGAGTTGGTGATGGACAGGGAGGCCTGGCGTGCTGCCATTCATGGGGTCAAAAAGAGTTGGACACGACTGAGACTGAACTGAACTGATAAAGCCCTAAATCAGCCTAGTGACAAATACAAATATTATCAGCAGTTATGTGTGGAGGAGACGGAAAGCCAATTTGATTCTAAGAGGTGAGAGTCAGACCAAGAAGTCAGACAATAGGTTTTTTTTTTTTTTTTTTTAAATTAGTTATACAGAAATCAAAGACAATACAGGGTAATTTTTATTAGCTTAGATTACAGAACATTCAGCAGGACTCAGGGGTTGCTGCTCAGAGTGTGGTTGCTGATTGCTACTTTCATCTTGGGCACTTTATCCAATAGGATGATCATGGTTAAACACTTCTAGGGTCAGACTGCCCTGACTCTACCGTTTATTCCCTCGGCTAAGATCAAACCTGAAACCTTGTACTGAGTCTCAGTTAGTTTATCATTTGAATGATGTTAAGAATATAAGTTTGATCCCAGCAGAACCCTGCACATGTATTCCTAAAAAGGCACATAATAGAATATTCAAAGCAATGGTATCTGTGGTGGTGCTGAACTGGAAATTATAGAAAAGACTATAACAATAGAATCTATGTAGAGTTATGATATATACATATTCTGTAGCACTGGAGCATTGAGAATAAACTATCTACAATTATAAAAAGAAGAATATAAGGTGGTTTGAGGAGGATAAGAGACAGGGCATCTAAAGTGCTTGTGTTGATTCCTACTGAGTCCATAGTCAGTACTCAGTAAACGGTAGCCATGATTTTAATTATGCTGAGAGAAAAAATTTTACAAAGGAAGTGCCCACAGAACACCACTGACTGGCAACTGAAAACTATAGCTGGTGCCTTTTCCAGAATACTTGCTTTTTTTCTGATCAATTGCATAGCCTGTGACCAAATGAGAGTGCTTTCTATCAGCAGCGCCCAGATTTCTCTTTCACTGGAATTCAGCTTGTTAGCTGCATGGCCAGCTCCAAGAGCCAAGAAACCATGTCCCACACGACACCACTGTCAAGCAGAGGAGACAGATGTTTCTCGGTTCCCCTTTCTGGGACTTAATAACTGTTGAAGGTTAACCCTTATTGACTCATTAAGCCATGTCCATCTGGGGGTCAGTGGTGGCCTAGCTTGTGTTAACCTTGACAAGCAGTCTTCACTGGGGCTTTAAGAAGGGAGATGTTGCATTTGGGAGAAAGACAGATGATAGAACACACACGCCATCCTCAGATGGCTGTGGTTTCCTGGAGATGAGGGAAAAAAATACGTGTTTCCTTATAGGATTAAAAAAGAAAAGGCTTTGCTTTTTTTCTGTGTAGCTTATCTGTAGGAGATCTCAGAATTCAATCCCTTGTTCTCTCTCTGCCTTTAATCTATTTGCTAAGGAGGACCACTCGCATACAGCATCTACAATGGTGAGCATCTGAGAGGCAGAGTGTTGTGGCCACTGCTGGGAATGTAATGAAACCCATTGGGAAAGGAGGGAAAAACGATGTTATTCTCTCTTTCAGTGAAGCATTTAAAGTAACTGGTTTTATTTCTCTCTTTTCTCTCTCTGGTGTCCCATGTATACAGTGATGGAAATGGAAATGATTCCATTTGATGTTCTCAACTGAATTATTCTGAATCTATTCTGATGTGCTTCTATTTCTTTTCTTACTGAGTCTGGAGCTACCTAATTTATATGCTGTTCTTCTGCTAGTTCCCCAGGTGCAGTTCAACCCCTCTTCTCTTGTGAGCCCGTTGGAATCTAGGCTGTTTCTGGAATAGAAATGCATGGGAGGGGTGAAAGTGTGCTGCTATTATCAACAGAGAATATTTACTGAGTGATTGGACAATGGTCCCTGAAGAGGGTCCCATGACATTTTCTTACTGAGCCAATACTGGCTTCTGGTGAGCATCCTTTAGTAGGTGTCAGAAATCAGTTCTGTAACAATCTATTCTATAATAGAACTTTGTTAGGCTTAAGCTTTATGATAATGTATATATTTCTGATTATCACCTCTAATAATTTCTCCGTAACTGTAGACTTCAATTTATTCAAAGGGAAAATACTCTTTCCCTTGGGCTTCTGGTCTTTTTTGTGTGGTTCACTCTATGCTTTATGATTTGAAGAACTTTTTCTTTGGTGGACAAATAAAAAATAAGTTTCCTGTTGGTAATAAAGAGAATGGACAAAAAAGTTGGAGACATAGATGGGGTTAGAACCGTGCTTTCCAATATGGTACATGTGACTAGTGGCTACCATCTTGGATGGGGAAGATACGGAACATTTCCATCATCACAAAAAGCTGGAACAACACCAGGTTAGAAGGGCAAAAGAGTAAGACCACCCTCTGCTGGCTTGGAGGCCTTCATCAGTAAAAGTCGAGATTGCTGCAGAATTCTACAGGTTCCACCCCTCCCCACCTCCCTGTCAACACATACCCTCTTTACCTCCTCTGTGGCCTTGGGACCACCAGGACTATTCTCATCATGTCATTTATCATAAGAAGCCCAGGACTGCCCAGTCATCTTCATCCTTGGACACCAATTCCTCTATGATTCTACATCTCCTCGTTAAAGGATTTTATGGGCCCTTTGGAATTTAAGGTCAGTTGTCAGTGTAATCCCCCATAATCTCAAGGCTTCACTGAATCTTCTCTTTACCTTCTTGCTCTCCCAAGATACCACTTCCCTGCAGCCCTCTTGGGAGATTGCTGTTTTCTCTCCCTTTCTTGTTGCACTGCTAGACCTGGAGGTGAGGAGGTAAATTCTTTTACTCACTTCCTCCTCTGGACCATACTCTCCCTCTATCTTTCTCCATACTCAGCTATGAATGAATCTCTGTGATCAGCTTAATTTACCCACTAGTCCTCACTCCCTCACTGTGGTCAATTGGTACAACCTGGACCATTCAACCTGCTTTCTTGAAGACATTACCTTTGGCTCACTGCCATTCCCTCATCACTCTTTACTGTTGGCAATTCGAATAGACAGGTAGAGGATTCTTGACTGTCTCTCCTCTAATTATCTTGTTCTCTGTCCTTTGTCAGCAACTCCCTCTCTTAGTCAGTCACAGTCTAGTAGACCTTGCTCTTATCTTAAGCCTGGATCTTGCCAGAATCTTAATTTCAAATATTATACTCTGACCACATTTTTCATCTTTAAATAAAACTCACTTCCTGTAGACCCATGACTGCAATGGGATTTCCAACCTAGGGTCTCCACTAGTCAAACCCCAAAGGGAGCCCTTCTGAATGGATGAATTAGAAAGAGGTGTCCTCACTGGGTGACACAGCCCATGATTTGGGACACAGACTAGATTTCAGTCCCCCTTAACCCTTTTCAGCCAGGCACTTCTGTGCAGTGTACAAGCTTCACAAGTGTACATGAAAGCCCCGTTTCAATCTATTCATTTTGTCACATTTTAACTGTTCCTCACCAGTATCCCTAGGATCTCATTTCCCTCTTTACCTTGTTTAAATTCCGTGATGAATCATTATTATCCCCTCATTGTACACCCTTTACTCCCATGACTCTCCTTTGCTTTATTGTACTCTCTTGGCTGAACTCTAGCCCTGGTTAAATCCAGCTCATTATTTCCCTTCATGCCTAAGTTCTTCCATTAACATGGCTAAGGAAAAACATTTAACTGTGCTTGCCTGGCATACACTGTGACTCAGATCCTAAAGAATCTGCCTGCAATGCTGGAGACCCAGGTTCAATCCCTGAGTCAGGAAGATCCCTTGGAGAAGAAAATGGCAATCCACTCCAGTATTCTTGCCTGGAGAATTCCACAGACAGAGGAGCCTGGTGGGCTACAGTTCATGGGGTCACGAAGAGTTGGACATGACTAAGCAACTAACAACCTTAAGTGGGTCCTAGCTTTATCAATTGAACTGAATTTTCTTACTTAACGTAATTCTCTATTTTCCTGGACAATTCTTTGGTTTTATTTTCCTTCTCCTTGATATTTTAATACCGCCTCCCTCAGAGTTTCAGCTGGTAACTTTGCTTTCCACCTCATTGAGGAAATTGAAGATGTCAGAAGGCGCTTCCCCAAGTCCATCCCAGCACCTACCCTCCCCGCTGTGCCTGTGTCCACAAGCGAGGCCTGCCCTTCTGTGTGCCCCTCTACTTATGTCCTGGGTTTCCCTGCTCTGTCCTACTCGGCGATGTTCTCCGTTCTCTTCGTGATCAAATAATGCCTTTCCACTGGATCACTGCTACCAGAATATAGCCTTGATTTCCTTCCCCTTAAACACATCCATCCCGAGATCTCATTTCCTCTTCAGTTATGGCTCCACTTTTTTATTTCATTTCACAGGAAAAATTCTGTACTTGAGCTCTCCACGATTCTGGTCAGGCTTTCCCTTTCCCGCTCCACTGGTACTTTTGTTGAGGTCCCCAGCATCACCCACATTGCTAAATCCTGTGCTCAGTGATCATTCACCTTCTCCTTGGCCTATTAGAGTCATTTACCATAGTAAGTGGAACTTCCCTGGTGGCTCAGCCATAAAGAATCCACTTGCAATGCAGGAGAGGTGGGAGATTTGGGTTTGATCCCTGGGTTGGGAAGATCACCTGGAGAAGGAAATGGAAACCCATTCCAGTGTTCTTGCCTGGAGAATCCCATGGACAGAGGAGCCTGGTGGGCTACAGTCCATAGGGTGGCAAAGAGTCAGACACAACTGAAGTGACTTAGCATAACATAGTAAGTAGGTGTTTCTTTCTTGGAATATTTTTTTTCACTTAGCTTCTAGAATGCCTGCCCATCTGGTTTCTTCTGACCCCCTTTTCTCCATACAGAATGACTTAGCCTTGACTGGTTTTTCCTCCCCTCTAACCTCTAAATATTGGAATGCCCCAGGGCTAGTCCTTTGTCCTCTTTTCCGTTGTTCCATTTGATCTTAGCTGGTCTCCCAGCCTCAAGTAATATTTGTATGTTGGTGATTTTGAAATCTGTGGCTTTAGCCCAGATGCTCCCCAGAACTTTAAACTTGTAATTCACACCTCAATTGCCTACTTAGCATCTCTACTCGGATATCAAATATTAATCATAAATGGAACAAGCTCAAACTGAGCACTCAATATGCCTCCCTTCCCCATCCTGAAATCTGCTCCCTTACCTCTGATGACAATCCCATATATTTAGTTGATTAGCCCCCAAACCTTGGAGTCGTTGATTTAAATTTTTTCTCAGAACATCAACAAACCTTACTGGCTCAGCTTTTAAAATATACTCAGAATCTAATCACTCCTCAGCTCCTTTACTTCTTCCACCCTGGCTGAGCATCCCTCATCTCATATTGGATATTTTTAACAGCCTCCTAACTAGTCTCTCTGCTTTCATCCTTGCTCCATTTCTGTTTTCCACAGAGCAGCCAGGCTGATCTGTATCCTTCTGATACACTTCTGTGTCACTAACCAGTCCTTTCGTTCCCCTACTTATAACTCTGCAATGGCTTCCCAGCTCACTCAGAATAAAAGCCAGAATCTTGTGCAGAACTGACTGTGTGGTCTGGCTCCCAGTTACTTCTATGCCCAACTACTGTCTGGCCTCCTACCCTACTAGTTTTCCTCTCTCACTTTCAGCCACACTTCCTCCTTGACTACACCAGCCTTCCTACTGTCTCAGGACCTTTGCACTTGCTGTTCCCATGCCCCAAATGCTCTTCATCCAGGTGGCGACATGACTTATGCCCTCACTTCTTTCTGCATCTAAATGTCTCAGTGAAACCTTTTGTAGATCCCTGATCCAAAATTTCATTCCCTGTGCATACTGTCAGTCTCTTCCCTGCTTGCCTTTCTTTGCTTAATTTCTTAGTACTGTTAATACTTCCTACTATATAACTTAATGGATATTTTATATTATCTGGCTCTCCTACAAGAATTTAAGTTCCGGAACTTCCCTGCTGGTCCAGTGGTTAACACTTCACCTTCCATTGAAGAGGGTGCATGGTTCGATCTCTGGTCGGGGAGCTAAGATCCCATATGTCCTATGGCCAAGAAACCAGGACATAAACAATGTAAGCAATATTGTAACAAATTCAATAAAGACTTAGTTTCTAAAAAAAAAAGAGAATTTAAGTTCCTCAGAAGCAAAGCTTTTCATTTGTCTGTATTTGTTTTGCTTACTTCAGAATCTCCAGTGCTTAGAAAAGTGCCAGCCCGCCAGCAGATAGGTAACAAACCTTTGTTGGTACCTAACTGATGGTAAAGAGGAATTGGCCAGTACTGCTTCTTTTTTTGAAGGAATTATAAGCTACTGCTAAAGTGTAGGGGTTCAAAATCCCACTTGTGTGACCTTGGTTAGGTTACTTTATCTGATTCCTCCTTTGTAAAGTGGGGTAATAAGTGTTCCTACAGTGGTTGATAGTAAGATTAAGTGAGATAATATATGCAGGGAAAGCCATATAAATTAGTACTGCAGAGATGACACTTGCAGAGTATGTGCACAGTAGATCTTCAATCTCACCATTACTGTTGTCCTCTGTGAACATCATGTCACCGTCCCATCTTCCCCTATCACTTTCCTCCTAAGTTCTTTAAAAGTACAAATAAATGCATTCATAGGGATCCCAACTCTGCTGCTCATTAACTGATTTAAGGCAATGTGTAGTTAATTTTTCTGAACTTCAATGGCCTCACCTTTAGACTAGAGATAATACTTTGCAGAGTTAAGGTGAGGCTTAAACACTGTGTCAAGAGCATTTGGTATCTTTCCCTGACACATAGTAAATGCTCACTAAATCATAGCTGTTAATGTGTTGTGGGAGTGCCCGCGACATGGAAGAGGCATTCTGGCTGTGGAAGCATGTGCCCGGCTGTGGAGTCTGCTGGGCTGTCACATTCAGGTTCTTCTAAACTTGGAACGTCTCTGAGAGCAGCCTGTGAAGTCACAGGCTTTAATTCAGTTCTTCCTTTTTTCATCGAGATCACTCCAAGTTGTTCTTTTTAAATCAAAGATTGTGATTTTTAAGAGTTTCTTTAGATGTGTTTCTTTTTATAGTTTTTTTCCTCCATAAGCTCTTTTCTCTGATTTTTAAACATGGCACCCCACTCCAGTACTCTTGCCTGGAAAATCCCATGGATGGAGGAGCCTGGTGGGCTGCAGTCCATGGGGTCACTAAGAGTTGGACATGACTGAGAGACTTCAATTTCACTTTTTACTTTCATGCATTGGAGAAGGAAATGGCAACCCACTCCAGTATTCTTGCCTGGAGAATCCCAGGGATGGGGGAGCCTGGTGGGCTGCTGTCTATGGGGTCGCGCAGAGTCGGACACGACTGAAGCGACTTAGCAGTAGCATGTAAAGTCTAGGGAAAAAATATTCCTTCTTTCTTTGTTTTTGTTCAACTTCAAGGAACACTGTCATTCTCTTCCAAGGTTCCAGTCACTTCTGTATCACTAACCAGTGTTTCCTTGCTATTGGAATCACAGGCAGCAGCAAATCCACTTGTTCCTGAGACTGACATTGTTTATAGATTATAGAGCATGAAGATGTCTACACTGACCTGCTTTAAACTAATGTTCCCTCAAGCCAGACTTAACCATGTTTAGTACAATTCTGAGAATACCAGGTAAGCTGATTATTCAATACCACCCACTTTCACCCAGAAACATCCTTTGGTATTGTTGCCCAAACTCATCTGCTGTCCTGTTTCAGAAGGAACTCCATGAATGGAAGAATCCCTTAGGGGACAAGAGTGAGAGTTAAATCCTACACTAAATACATGAGCTCATCCTTTTAGAATCCTTCACAGCAGAAAGTGGAATTCTGCCAACACTTCACATTGACCAGGCAAACTTTCAACATGGTCTATTTCCTTTCTCGTACAAGGATTAACTATCTTTAGAAAAACCTGCTCAGAAGCTTTGGCAGAGACAGACTCTCCTCATCCTAGTCATGCTCTCATTTTTTTAAAATTGAAGTACAGTTGATTTACAATGTTGTGTTAGCTTCAGGTTATAGCAAAGTGATTCTGTTACACATTCATATATATCTATTTTTTTCAGATCCTTTTCCCTTATAGGTTATTATAAAATATTAAATGCAGTTTCTTGTGCTATACAGTAGGTCCTTGCTGGTTATCTATTTTATATATAGTATGAATTTATATTAATCCCATGTCCATGTATGTGTTAGTCACTCAGTTGTGTCTGACTCTTTGCAACCCCATGGACTGTAGCCCACCAGACTCCTCTGTGGAATTCTCCAGGTAAGCATACTGGAGTGGGTAGCCATTCTCTTCTCCCTTCTCCAGGGGATCTTCCCAATCCAAGGATTGAACCCAGGTCTCCTCATTTCAGGCAGATTCTTTACCATCTGAGTGAAACCCAATGCCCTAGTTTATACCCCACCTTCCTTTTCCCCATTGGTAATCATAAATTTGTTTTCTATGTTCATGGGTCTATTTCTGTTTTGTGTGTATATTTATTTGCATCATTTAAAAAAAAAGATTCCACATATAAATGATACCATTTGATATTTGTCTTTCTCTGTCTGACTTACTTCACTTAGGATCATAATCTCTAGGTCTATCCATGTTGCTGTAAATGACATTATTTCATTCCTTATTATGGCCACATAATGTTCCAGTATATAAACATACCACATATTCTTCATCCATTTATTTGTTTATGGACATTTAGGTTGCTTCCCTGTCTTGGCTATTGCAAAACAGTTCATGGCTCTAGTTTTAAGTGAGTAGGCAAAATGAAGAAAAATGGCTAAGTACAGAGAAAAAATTTGAACACAATTTTTAAAATGAATCTTCCCCTAAGTAAAAATGTTGAGATTGGGTGGTAACATAATTCTTAGAGCCAATAAAGGGCTTTCAAATTGTGGAATATTGCATGTTTAGTGATATATTTTGTGCCATAGTATGATACAGTTTTAGAAGAAACTGAATATTATTGCTAATTAATTTGAATTTATTTATGAAGTAAAAATTTCTTCAGTGTTTTGTTGCAAAGATAAGTACCCTTCCATGCACAGAAGTGAAATAAAATACTAATTGAATTGACAGTTTTTCTTTTAATGAAGAACTTGTTAATATCTCCCCCTCAAATCTGTCATTTACTTTTTATGTAATTCATAATTATCCATCTTGATTCCATTTCTCCCACATTCATGCAGCTCTTGAAAACAAGCCAAAAAATAGAGATGGGATTTTTAAAGTTGTTTTGCTCTGTCACATTTGTTTTTAAAGAACAGCTTTAAAAATCAATTCATTTCTTTAGAAACTTCTTCTAGCAGTGCCTGCATGGAGTGAGTTGTGCCATGAGAAGAGGTCAGACTTTTGAAATGAGGACACATTTTTTTTTTCTGAGATGTTGAGAATGTAAACAGTGTTGGCAACTTGCTGCTCAGTCAAATGGCTTGATACACAAGGGAAATGTTTTTAGTTATAGCGTTTTGGCACCAACAGGCGAATGGCTTTTTCTTCTCTTCATCTCAAGCTCAAAAGTGAACTACAACAGCTCCAGAACCCCATTCAATGCACTCCCAAAGTATTCACTTTAAGCCCTAGATGGATCTTGCTCTGTTCTCTCAGAGTTTACTGTATTTTTTAAAAAATTTTAAATTGTTTAAATAGAGGTATAGTTGACATACAGTATTGTATTAGCCTCAGGTATACAGCATAGTGATTTGACAGTTTTATACACAGAAAGTTGATCGCCTGGTTAAGTCTAGTAACCATCTGTCACCACACAAAGTTATTGCAATATTATTGACTGTATTCCCTGTGTTGTACATTACATCCCAGTGACACATTTATATTATAAGTGAAAATTTGTACCTCTTAGTCTGCTTCACCCATTTCACTTACCTCCTTACTACCCCCAACCTTGGCAACCACCAGTTTCTTCTCTGTATCTATGGATCTGTTTCAGTTTTTGTTATATTTATTGATTTATTTTAGGTTCCATGTATAAGTGAAATCATGTGATATTTAGCTTTCTTTTTCTGACTTATCTCATTTAGCACAATGCCCTCTAGGTCCAGCCATGTTGTCAGAGATGGGAAAGTTTCACTCGTTTTATGACTCAGTAATATTCCACTGTCTGTAAGTATGTATATGCATATATACATGTGTATATATATATTTATATATATAACTTCTTTATCCATTTGCCTATTGATGGATACTTATATTGCTTCCACATCTTGTCTGTTGTAAATAATGCTTCAATGAACATAGGAGTGGAGTGCGTATATCTTTTCAAATTAGTTCATTTTCTTTGAATGAAAGAAAGTGGAATTGTTGGATCATATGGTTGTTAATTTTTGAAAAACCTCCACACTGTTTTCCATGGTGGCTGCATCAGTTTACATTCACATCAACCAATGCATAACGTTTCCCTTTTCTCTACATACTCACCAACACTTGTTTTCTGTTGTTTGTTTGATAATAACCATTCTGACAGATGTAACGTGGTGTCACTGTGGTTTTGATTTGACTGTCCCTGTTGGTTAGCGATGTTGAACATCTATTCTTGTGTCTGTGGGCCATCTGTATGTCTTCCTTGGAAAAATGTTTATTCAGGTCCTTTGCTCAATTTTAATTGGATTATTTGTTTTTAAATATTGAATTGTTTTTAAAAAGTATAGTTTGGATATTAATCTTATGTTGGCTATATCATTTGCAATATCTTTCCCATTCTGTAAGGTGGCCTTTTCATTTTGTTGATGGTTTCTTTCACTGTGCAAAAGCCTTCTAGTTTGATGTAGTTCCATTTTTTGCTCTTGCCTCAGGAGAGACATCCAAAAATATTGCTAAAATCAGTGTTAAAGAGTGTAGTGTCTATATTTTCTCCTAGGAGTTTTATGATTTCAGGTCTTAGATTTGAATCTTTAGTCCATTTTAGGTTTACTTTTGTATGTGGCTAAAAAATCATCCGGTCTTATTCTTTTGCATGTAACTGTTCAGTTTTCTCAAAATCATTTATTGTAGAGACTGTCTTTTCCCCATGATATATTCGTAGATCCTTTGTCATAAATTAATTGACCATATAAATGTGAGTTTATCTCTGCAGTCTCTGTTCTCTTCCATTGATCTATGTGTCTGTTTTTGTGCCAGTTCCATAGAGTTTTGATTACTATCGTTTGTAGTATAGTCTGAAGTCAAGGATCATAATACTTTCAGCTTTGCTCTTTCTTAGATTTAATTGGCTATTAAGGGTCTTTTATGTTTCCACACAACTTTTAGGATTATTTGTTCAGTTCTGTGAAAAATTTCATTGATATTTCAGTAGTGATTTCACTGAATATGTAGATTACTTTGGGTAGCGTGGACATTTTAACAATAATAATCCTCCCATTCCATGAGAACAGTGTATCTTTCCATTTATTTGTGTCATCTTCAATTTCTTTCATCAATGTCTTATAGATTTCAGAGTACAGGCCTTTCACTCTCTTGGTTCAATTTTTATGTCATTACAAAAAGGATTATTTTCTTAATTTCTTTCTGTTAGTTCATTTTTAGTGTATAGAAACACAACTGATTTCTATATGTTGATTTTGTATCCTGCAACTTAACTGAATTCACATATCAGTTCTAGTAGTTTTTTTGATGGCATCTTTAGGATTTTCTATAGTATCATGTCATCTACAAATAGTAAGTTTTGCTTCTTCTTTTCAAATTTGGTTGACTTTTATATCTTTTTCTTGACTGATTGATGTGGCTAGGACTTCCAATATTATGTTGAAGAAAAGAGGTGAGTGAGCATCCCTGTCATGCTTCTGATCTCAGAGGAAAAGATCTCAGATTTTCAGAAATTGAGTACTATGTCAACTGTGGGTTTCATATGTGGCCCTCATTATGTTGAGGCATTTTCCCTCTATATCAGCTTTGTTGAGAGTTTTTTTTTTTTTTTTTTTTAAATCATAAATGGATGTTGAATTTTGTCAAATGCTTTTTCTGCATCTATTGAGATGATCATATTATTTTTATCCTTTGTTTTGTTAAGGTGGTATATCATACTGATTGTGGCTATTAAATCATTTTTGCATTCCTGGGATAATCCTAAGGGTTAAATCTCACTTACTCATGGTGTATGATTCTTTCAACATAATTTTAAATCAGTTTGCTAATTTGTATTGATAATTTTTGCATCTATGTTCATCAGGAATATTGGCTTGTAGCTTTCTTTTTTGTAGCATTTTTATCTGGTTTTGATATCACATTAATGCTTCCTTTATCAAACAGGTTTATACGTGTTCCTTCTTCAATTTTTTGAAGTAGTTTGAGAGGGATGAGTGTTAATACTTCTTTAAATGTTTTATAAAATTTATCTATGAAGTTGTCCGGTCCTGAATTTTCATTTGTTGAGAGTTTTCTTTAAATTACTGATTCAGTTTCATTGCTAGTGATTGGCTAGTTTAGATTTTCTATTGTATGTCTGTAAGAATTTATTCATTTCTTCTAGGTTGTCTTATTTGTTGACATATACTTGTTCATAGTAATCTCTTATGAGCCCTCGTATTTCTGTGGTGTCACTTAATAACTTCTCTTTTATTTCTAATTTTAATTATTTATTTGGCCTCCCTGCCTCCCAAATCTGGTTAAAGGTTTATCGATTTTGTTTATCTATTCAAAGAAGTAGCTTTTAGTGTCATTAATCTTTTCTATTGTTTTTTAGTCTCTATGATCTTAGCTTTATTTCCTTACATTTTACTAACTTTGGGCTTTGTTCTTTTTTTTTTTTTTTCTGGTTCCTTTAAGTGTAAGGTTAGATTTTTAAATTTGAGATTTTTCTTGTTTCTTGTTTCCTGAGTCTGTGTGGTTATAAACTTTCCTATTAAAACTGCTTTGCTAAGAGACACAGATGTGTAGAGTGGACTTTTGGACTCTGAGGGAGAGGGAGAGGGTGGGATGATTTGGGAGAATGCCGTTGAGACATGTATACTATCATGTAAGAAACGAATCGCCAGTCTATGTTTGATGCAGGATACGGGATGCTTGGGGCTGATGCTTGAGGATGATCCAGAGAGAGGCTGTGGGGTGAAAGGTGGGATGGGGGTTCATGTTTGGGAACTCATGTACACCTGTGGTGGATTCATGTCAATGTATGGAAAAACCAATACAGTATTGTAAAGTAAAATAAAGTAAAAAACAAACAAACAAACAAACTGCTTTGCTGTGTCCATAGATTTTAGAACATTGTGTGTTTCTATATTGATTTGTTTCTAGGTATTTTTAAATTTTTTCTTTGATTTCTTCATTGACCCATTGATTGTTTAGAAACATTTTACTTAGCCTCCACATGTCTGTGGTTTTCCCAGTTTTTTTCTTGTAGTTGATTTCTAGTTTTATAACATTGTGATTGAAAGGATACTTGATATGACGTCAGTCTTCTTAAATTTATTAAGACTTGTTTTGTGGTCTAACATGTGATCTATCCTGAAGAATGTTTCATTTGCATTTGAAAAGAATGTGTATTCTCCTAGTTTCGGATGGAATATTCTGTATAAATCTATTAATTTTATCTGGTCTAATGTGTCATTTAATGCCAATGTTTCCTTATTGATTTTTGGTCTGAATGATCTATTCACTGATGTTAGTGGGATGTTAAGATTTCCCACTATTATTGTATTATTGTCATTTTTCCCTTTATGTCAATTAATATTTGCTTCACAAATTTAGGCACATTTTTGTTGGGTACACAGATATTTACAAGTGACTTATTCTTTTGTTGGATTGATCAATTTTACCATATGTCCTGTCCTACTTTGTCTCTTTTTAGTCTCTGCTTTAAAGTTCATTTTGTCTGATGCAAGTGTTGCTACCTCAGCTTTCTTTTTTTCTCCCATTTGCAAAGAATACCTTTTTCCATTCCCTCACTCTCAGCTTGTTTGTGTCTTTAGATGTGATGTGAATCTCTTGTAGACAGCATGTACACAGTTCTGTTTTTCTATCCAGTCAGCTGTTCTAAGACTTTTGATTGGAACATTTCATTTATTACATTTAAAATAATTATTGATAGATGTTTACTTCCTGCCACTTTGTTAATTGTTTTCTAGTTGTTTTGATAGTTTTCTGCTCCTTTCTTCTTCTCTGTTTTCTTCACCTGTAATTTGTTGACTATTTTTAGTGTTATGTTTGTGTTATTTTCTCTTGTTTTTTGTATACATTATAAGCTTTTGGTTACTATAAGGTTCATATACAATAACCCGGGCATATTCTTAAGCCCAAATGCTTTCTACAGTTTCTTCCCACCTCCATGGGAATAAAAGGTATAGAATATTCTATACCTTTTAATTTAGGTGTGTTCCTTAATTACTTTATTGTACATAGAGATAATTTTATTATTTTGTTTTTTTTATACTAGCTTTGCAAGTGATTGATCTAGTATCTTTATCATACGTTTGCCTTTACTTATGGCAGAAAGTGAAGAAGAACTAAACAGCCTCTTGATGAAAGTGAAAGAGGAGAGTGAAAAAGTTGGCTTAAAGCTCAACATTCTGAAAACGAAGATCATGGCATCTGGTCTCATCACTTCATGGCAAATAGATGGGGAAACAGTGGAAACAGTGTCAGACTTTATTTTGGGGGGTTCCAAAATCACTGCAGATGGTGATTGCAGCCATGAAATTAAAAGACTCCTTGGAAGGAAAGTTATCACCAATGTTGACAGCATATTGAAAAGCAGAGACATTACTTTGCCAACAAAGGTCCGTCTAGTCAAAGCTATGGTTTTTCCAGTGGTCATGTATGGATGTGAGAGTTGGACTATAAAGAAAGCTGAGCACTGAAGAATTGATGCTTTTGAACTGTAGTGTTGGCGAAGACTCTTGAGAGTTCCTTGGACAGCAAGGAGATCCAACCAGTCCATCCTAAAGAGATCAGTCCTGGGTGTTCATTGGAAGGACTGATGTTGAAGCTGAAACTCCAATACTTTGACCACCTGATGCGAAAAGCTGACTCATTGGAAAAGACCTCGATGCTGGGAAAGATTGAAGGCAGGAAGAGAAGGGGACAACAGAGGATGAGATGGTTGGATGGCATCATCAACTTGATGGACATGAGTTTGAGTGAACTCTGGGAGTTGGTGATGGACAGGGAGGCCTGGTGTGCTGTGGTTCATGGGATCGCAGAGTCAGACATGACTGAGTGACTGAACTGAACCAATGAAAAATTTTTCTTATTTGTAATACTGACCTTTCCTTTTCCATTTAAAGAAATCTGTTACATTTTTTTCTAAAGGTGATTTAGTGGTAACAAACTCCTTTCACTTCTGTTTGGGAAAATTTTTATTTCTTTTTCATTTCTGAATCATAATCTTGCTTGGTGGGTATTCTCAGTTGTACTTTTAGTACTTTGAAAATGCCACGCCACTCCCTTCTGTCTTATAGAGTTTCTGCTGAAAAAGCAGCTGATAGTCTTATGGGGATCCCTTTGTATGTAACTTGCTATTTTCTCTCAATGCTTTTAAGAGTCTCTTTTTTTTTTTTAACGTTTCACATTTTAACTATAATGTGTCTTGCATAAGTTTCTTTGGGTTCATCTTGTTTGGCACTTTCTGTCCTTCCTGGACCAAATATCTATTTCTATTGCCAGGTTAAAGATGTTTTCAGAAATTATTTCCTCAAATAAATTCTGTCTTTTTCTCTCTCTCTCCTTCTGGGGTCCTCTACAATGCAAATGTTAATATATGTTAGATATTGTTTCAGAGGTCCCTTAAACTATCTTCACTTAAAAAAAATTCTTATTTATTTTTGCTGTTCTGTTTGGGTGATTTATACTACCATGT
>SJYQ01004868.1:51565-61596 GCA_006410935.1 Redunca redunca | reverse complement strand
TTTAATCTGCTGTTGATTTCATTTAGTATACTTTTCATTTCAGTTTTGGTATTCTTCCTTAAGGTTTATTGTTTTTTATATTTTCTATCTCTTTTTTGAATGTCTTATTGAATTCCTCCATTCTTCTCCCCAGTTTGGTTAGCATCTTTATGGCTATTCCTTTGAACTCTTTATCTGTTTTTTTTTTTTTCGGTCCTTTTTCTGAGTTTTGTCTTGTTTGTTAATTTGGAAAGCATTAATTTCCTCCTCATTTTGCCTAACTTTCTGTGTTTCTTTCTATGTACTAGGTACATCAGTTATATCTCCTAGTTTCGAGAGAATGACCTTCTGTAGAAAGTGTTATGTGGGGCCCAGTGGAGCAATTCCTCTGGTCACTGGAGCTAGGTGCTCCAGGGGGTATCCCCTATGTGGGTTTTGTGTACCCATATCTTGTGGCTGGGTTTGTTTGTTGCAGGTGCACTCATGGGCATGGTTTGCTTTCAGTCCAGCTGGCTGAGAAAACTGGTTGTGACTCTAGCAGGCATGCTAATGGGTGAGGCTTGTCCTCAGTATATCTGGTTATAAATCCAGGCTGCAACTCTTACAGGCAGGCTAGCATAAATAGGGCTGACTGCCTGGAATGGGAGCCACTTTAGAGGGATACCAGTCCAGGGTGATATAGTCTGCCAGGTAAAGTGGGGCAGGAATTGCTTTGATGGAGCCACCCATGGCCAGTGGGCTGGGGGGAGTTGGTCCTCAGGAAATGCCAGGGTGGGGGCCGTGACATCAAGTAGATTGATGGAGAGTGACAGAAATGTACACACCAGTGATGTGCCACCACTGGTAAATGCAAAATAAACGGCATGCTCCAGTGCTTTTTTTTCCTGGAGAAAGATGCACCAGATACCTGCTTTTGGGTACATGCCCTAAAATTAGTTAATAAACTTCTTTCTCATATGATTCAGGCTCTTTTCAGCCTGCTGCCTCTGTGCTGGGACTTGGAATGAGTGAGTTTGTGCACATGGCCTTCAAAAGCAGAGTCTTAGTTTCCTATAGCTCTCTCACTCTCCTGAATGTAAGATCCACTGGTTTTCAGAGGCAGACACCATGGGGGCTTATCTTCCTAGTGTAGATCTCCCAACTACGTTTGGCTCGCCCTTCATTTCTGAGTGTTGGGGTGCCGCATGGCTATGATATCCCTCCCACTTGTGGGTTGCTGTGCCAGGGTGTTGGTTCTGACTAGATTACATCTTTGACCCACCTACCTATCTTGATGTGACCTTTTCTTTACATCCTTAGCTGTAGAAAATCTGTCAGTCTTCAGTTCAGGTCTTCCTTAGAAGTTGTTGCTTTGTGTTTAGTTGTAGTTTTGGTCTGTCCATGGAAGGAGGTGAGCACAGGATCTTCTTCCTTTGCTGTCTTGATCTGGACCCCTCAGGATTTACTTGTCTTATCTCCTAAACCAGATCATCATACCTCACCTTGTGGGAAGAGACTTACTTTTAAAAAAACTTTATTTTTTTCCTTCAAGTGGGCTTCTCTGGTGGCTCAGATGGTAAAGAATCTGCCTGCAATGCAGGAGACCCAGGTTCAGTTTCTGAGTCAGGAAGATACCCTAGAGAAGGGAATGGATACCCACTCCAATACTCTTGCCTGGAAAATTCCTTGGATAGAGGATCCTGGTAGGCTATAGTCTATGGGATTGCAAAGAACTGGACACGATAGCAACTAACATTAACACTAACTATAGTTTATTTACAATGTTGTGTTAATTTTTGCTGTACAGCAAAATGACTTGGATACATACATATATATATGTGTGTGTGTGTGTGTGTGTGTGTGTATTCTTTTTCATATTCTTTTCCATTATGGTATATCATGGGATGTTGAATAGAGCTCTCTGTTCTATACATTAGGAACTTATTGCTTATGTAACCTATATATAACAGTTTACATCTGCTAATCCCAAACTCCCAATCCTTCCCTTCCCCACCCCTTACTACCCTACCCCTTGGCAACTGCAAGTCTATGGAAGAGACTAACTCTTAACCATCTTCTTTCA
Source organism: Redunca redunca (assembly GCA_006410935.1). Taxonomy (NCBI): domain Eukaryota; kingdom Metazoa; phylum Chordata; class Mammalia; order Artiodactyla; family Bovidae; genus Redunca; species Redunca redunca. The sequence continues at coordinate 59,555 of SJYQ01004868.1, read as the reverse complement.
AGGTGGATACTTTAATGAGAGTTTCTCAAAGTGTCATCCTCAATATCCTATATCAGGAACATCTGGAAAGTCTAACTAAAAATGCAGATTCTAAGGCCCCACCCATCTTCCTAATCCAGTATTGGCTGTAGTGAGGAATAAAAATATGGGTTTTAACAGCATCCCCTAGTGATACCTAAGCATGCCAAACTCTGAGAACCACAGCCTCATAAGCACGAGGCAGATATTTGCTGACTGGCTTTACTGACACCCCTTGGATACTCTCAGGATAAGTCTTTGAAAGCCACAGGGATCAGCAGGCTGGGCCTAAGAGTGGAATTTGTACAAGCATTCATTTAACAATCATGAGCTTACTAGGCTGGTTATGGGTATATGATGGGGAGTTAGATAGAAACAGTCTCTGCCCCAGTGGATATATAACTTCAGAACCTGGAAATAGTCCCTTCCTCAGTATTTTCTCTTTATTTCTCTTTCTGATTCCTCATATGCTTTATAGGTATCTTCTATTAGTCAGACTGTGTTCCATTATGAACATGACAGATAAAGAGCTTTCCCCTCTTACAGAGTTTACATTTCAGAAAGGAGAAAAGGAAAATAAACAAGTAAACCCAACCCCTCAAGTTAATCACAGATCGTGATAATCACAAAGACATAAATAAACAAAGTGTGGAGAGATTGACTTTAAAGGATGAGGTCGCATTTGAGTTGAGAATTGATGGATGAAGGTCTTTGGGTCATGACTGCAAACTGGGGCAGACTGATGAATCATTTGAAGCACACAGGCCTAAGACGGAGTGATGATGATGATAATAATAATAATGACAGTTATTACTTGTTGAGCATTTCCTGTGCATCAGACTGTGTATGAAACATTTTATGTGCTCTATTGTATTCAGTCTTGGCGGGAAGCCTAGAGATAGGTGTTATTACTCCCACTTTCCGATGAAGAAACTGAGGAAGCCCGGAGATGTTAATTGAATTATTTGGGTCAAACAGCTATTAAGTGGCAGATGGAACAATTAAACTTAGCTCTGTGTGATGGCAAAGCCTGCACTCTTTGGCACTACAGCTTTTTCCTTTTTGGTGGTACGAGGCTGCTGATGCTGACTGCAGAGGAGCATGATGAAATAGGAAGTTCATAGGCTTCTTATGATGATGAGGATGGATAATATTAAAAACATTTAATAGTAATAATTTAACACTGTTGAGCAACTACTCTGTACAAGGCACTGAGCAAAATGCCTTGTATTTATTAACTTGTATGATCCTCGGAACAATCCTTTGAGATACAGGTGACAAAATTGGGGTTTAGAGAGGTTAAGCAACTTGGCCAAAGCCCCTCAACTAGTAAGTGGTAGAACCAGAGTCACACTTAACAAGTTCTGATCCTGAATATTGACTCTCTCCCCTCTGTTCCCCTCGTGAAAGGAGCTAGGGTCCGTGCAAGGGCCTTGGACACACTTAAACACAGAGCTTCCCTGGAGGCACTAGTGGTAAAGAACCAGCTTGCCAATGCGGGAGATGTGTGAGGGACTCGGGTTCAGTCCCTGGGTTGAGAAGATCCCCTGGAGGAGGGCATGGCAACCTACTCCAGTATTCTTGGATGGAGAATCCCATGGATAGAGGAACAGGTTATGGTCCATACGGTCACAAAGAATTGGACACTTGAGGAGAAACACGTGAGGACTAAGATGGCTGTCTTAGCACACACACAGAGGAAAGCTCAAAATAATCAACCTCCCCAAACCCGCCATAGCTGCTTTTCTTCTGGCCTGGCTCCTAGTGCCTGCGACCTCTTCTCTTGCCACTTTGAGATACTTGCTTCAGAATCACAATGCTTTTCCTCTTCTGTGCTGATTTATGAGAGGTGACTGTTATTGGCAAGTACCTGGGCATGTCACAGGAGAATTTGCCACTGTTTTCTATCTTTAGAATGAATGCTGTCAATCCAGGATTAAATTGCCTTCAATCATTAACAAGCCAGCATGGGTTTGTCTGTCACCATCTTTCCATAGGGAAGGGACTGCTGAAAGCTGGGTGCAGAGGAGTGAGTTGCGCTAGGAGGAGGCTGCCTGCCTGGTTCAGAGGCTTGAGGAGTGAAGTTATAGTGAAGACTCAGAAAACTAGGCTGGAGAGGAAGGTGGAATCTCCCAGGGTTGTGATTTCCCCCAGGGGGGCTTGAAGCTCTTTGGAATGGAAGGTAGATGGAGAAAGAAAAAGTAAACATCAGCATTTTTAGTAGTGTGGTCCTTTCTGCTGGCTCATATTGAATCAATAATAGCACCACAAAAGCTCCAGACTTTATTATGTGTCTCTGTACAACAGCAATGATGGCATCGGATGGCAGTGAATATCCGGTTTGTGATTCCACATTGTTGATTTGCTTTTCAAGAACAATTAAAGTATGAGACTTATCTCATTCCTGGCAAATCCACTCCTTTGAGAGTTTTTGACCCATTCTGCTTGGGCTGTTCTGTGGCTTGGATGGGGTTACATGTGGAGGATGACCTGGCCTATTCTCTTCACCCTTTGGGTTACTCTGGATTGGGATTAGTGGGATATGGCTTCATTCCCTGTGATTTGGGGTTGAGCAGGGTTGGGTTTGGGGGAAAAATTAAGGCTCATTCTCAGTCCACCAACCCTAAATTTTCAGGTCCCTGCCAGTGCAATTTCAACACTGGCCAGCTGGTCGCACATTTTGGAGTTCCTATTATTTTGTCAAACTTAAATCTAGAAAGATGATGGGATCTTATGCATTCAAAGAGTGGTTTTATCTTCACCTTAATCTTAGACTTTGGTATGAAAATGTGTTTATCATCGGTGTTCCATCTTTTCTGTCCAGGCTAATTGTATATAATTAGCAATTCATATGACATGCATTTAAAACTGTTCATTGCCCAAAAAGGATTGACAGTAGGTTTGTACAATATTTTACAGTACAGTTTTATTATTAGAACTTTTTGAAAAAGCTCTGAATGTGTAGGTGGCATCTCTAATGTGCAGAGATGGAAAGAGCAGGAAACCAAGGGATCACTTGCCTGGTCTCCGGTTCTTGCTTTGGCACCAACTAGCTTTGTGACAGTGGGCCAATGCCCTTGTCTTTTTATGTCTCAGCCTCCACATTTGCAAGGCAAGGCCACAGGTGAAGGGTGGAGGACGGGGAGGCTGCACTAGCTGACTCCTATGCATCCTTCCAACTATGATTAGTTTTTCATGAAAGTGACCTTTGACTTCTATAAACTGTGCCTTTGTGTTACTGTCAAAGGCAGTGACTTGACTTGAATGTGCTTATATTTTAGCACACCAACATATGGTTTCTATCCTTATTTTAAAATCATGGAAATCTTTGCAGTGAATTCAGATGCCAGCCTGGCTTCACAGGCTCTGATTGCTTTGGTGTGACACTTGGGTGAAAAGGTTTCCACTGATTCTTTTAAATTGTAGGACATGGGTTTCCAAATTGCAACTTTGAACATAATCTGTTCTTCTTAGCCCAGGCTTTGCTGGGGCCTTAGGCAGCAGATATCAAAAAATCAGCCAGCTTTATGCACTGACTTTTCTTCTTTAAAATGTTTTTGGCAAGCTTCACTGTGCTTGTCTCACCCTCATACACAAGAGGACTACTTTCCCAGTTAATAGAAGAGCTAAAGACCAGGCTAACAGGTTTGCTGCCGTGCTAATATGGAATAATCTCTGATAACTATAATTAACTTGTATGTGCCTGTCATAGGTTGACTCACCAGAACATTCACACCCTGCAGGATTGCTATTCCTCTTTGAGAGGCAAGCAGATGCTTCCACCAGCTATCTGAAGCCCCAGTGCTGCAGCCTCAGTTTTGTATGCATTTATCCTCGGCAGAAGCACCACCTATTTTAGGAAGGTATTTTGACGTTACCTCTGGGCTACAGTTTCTCCAAAAATGCACTCAGTGAACAGAACAGCTCTCTCTCCCACGTGACAGTCAGCCCCAGCACGTGGTGTGGCAGAGGAAGCTGGCCTGAGACCAAAGCAGCTCATCAGCACTGGGTTTATTCTGGGGCTCAGTTCCCCACCATTCGCTGACAGTTCTGACTGGCTTCCTCTCCTGGTAGCCACTCCTGTTGTGTAGAAGGGCTGGACAAGGTGCTGGGGAATTCTCACTAGGGTGCATTCATGAAAATGAGGCTGTTGCGGGGCTTCCCATTGGGGCTCTTCTGAGGACATTTCAGAAGGACAGTCTTTTCCTTGGTAATGCTGTGGGCTGCCTGGCTCCTCAGCGAAAGCTGTTCTTCCTTGTATGGGTTTAGGAGAGCGCTCTGGAGACTATCTGCTCCTTCTCTCTTCGGCAAAGGTGAAAATCAGGATGAGGAAGTATTTAGAAAACAAAAGAAATACACAGACCTATTTAATATACAAATAAATGTGCATAGAAATAAAAAATAAGGGGTTCATAGAAACAAGGCCATGACTTATTTGCTAGATTTGGGCAAGGTAGAATTGTATCAGACAAGACAGATCTAACCCAGTGAGAATAAGGTAGTGAAGTCTGCCTAGGAATTAGTAGTGAGTGGGTGTTTCCAAGTGGTTTCTTAGTGAAATAAACTCTAAGGATGCTGTGATGGTCATTTTTTTCTGAACCTTTTTTTTTTTGGTTTCCTGGAAGTCTATCTTCTTCATATTCTCAAACCCTAACCCCCAGCACCTAAGCCACATTAGTAAGAGAATCTGCTGCTGGTTGCTAGTGACATTTACCAAAAACACAAAGTGCCTCAGAGGAAAAAGAAGGGGAGTCTGTTCTTAAAGCTGTTTATAGTAAATATTTTTAAAATTACAGAGTAGCGGCTGTCAAGTTTTCTGAGGTAAAACAATATTTGATTTGTTTTCAGGCATCTTGGGAAAGTCTTAACTTGTTCTTTCTGAAATTTTCCTTCATCTTTTTTCTCTCTTTTTTTAAGGACCATGAATTCCCCCAAATGGTTTCTTATAAGTCAGTCATTAGAAGCAATACAAATTTATGTGTGTGTGTGTCAGTTGCTCAGTCATGTTTGACTCTTTGTGACCCCATGGACTGTAGCCCGCCACGCTCCTCTGTCCATGGGATTTCCCAGGAAAGAATACTGGAGTGGGTTGTCATTTCCTTCTCCAGGGAAGTGTAAATTCATAAACCTCTCTAATATTATCCTGTGAAAAGGCAGGTCTCACCACAACATATGTCTGAGTCAAGAAAGTTATACAGACTGTTGACAGGAAGGTCTGGGTGAAAAACTCCCTTAAAAAATTATACTTCAAAGCCAGGCAACATCTTCAAAATTTCCCTATTTTCTTTTAACCATTAATGATAGTCCCTATTTGTTATTCTTTGAAATGCTAGCATTTTCAGAGTGAATGAATAGGAATTCTTATTAAGAAGATAAGCAGGGCAACACTGCAAAGAAGACAGGGCATTTTCTAGATAGGATAATCTGTTGTTACTTTAATTACAATATTTTCAGTTAAATTGTTTCGATTGTTGAGCCACTGCAAAATAAAATACAGTTTACATTTTTCTTCATTTTTAGAGTTTAAACAAAGCATTAGTTTAAATGACAGCAAAAATTACACTCCAGGATTTTCACCTTTAGAATTCCAATTTTGTTTTTTTTTTCTGATTAAATGGGATCTCAAAAAAAGTGTATCTGAGTATAAAAAGAAATATCTGGAATACAATTACTTAAAAATGTTCCATTTTTGCATTTATAATACACTTCAGAATGTGGAATGAATATTTTATGCAAAATCTACTTTTGACTTGAAGATGGTTTTATATTTAAGTCTCTACCCAAATGCATTCTCAAAAAGAATATATTCAGTCACCCATTGTTTTCATGTCCAAGCTACTGTCAGAAGAAGGGAGTTTGGTGATATTCCAAAAGTAATTTTTCCATTTGCAGAAAAGATGAATTAACATCTTTATGCTAATGTGGTATACTCAGCTGACCTTTGATTCTTTCTATGGTTAAGTAAATATATGGCATAATTTTTAGGTTTTCCTAGGAAAACGAAAGTCTATCACATCTATCAAAACTCCAAGGTTGGAAATTCAGCTTTTGTTGAACATCAAGTATACACCGTGGACTCCCTTCACAGTATCTTAGTTTTCACAGAAAATAGGTGAATGTGTGAGGGCTGTGGACAAAGGCAGAAATGTCTTGGTAAAGTACTGTTTGGCGTGGAGTATTGTCTCTGCACGACTCGTCCTGCCCTCTCTTCTCTAGTTCCATCTCCTGTGCTTGGTCAGGCTGGGACTCCTGGTCTCTGAGCTCTCTCTCCTCTCTGGGCTCTGGTGGTGGGAAGGTTTGTGAGCTACTACTTTTGGCATAAGGTTAACTGAGCTGAAACACATCTTCCATTGAGCCAGAGCTTAAAAGCTCTTCCGCCCTCTGTGAAAAGCTGTTAAGTCTCCTGCCAATACCTGACTAAAGCAGCTAAAAGGTACTACTGTGTAGTCCTGTTACCAAACATGAGTTCATGTGCCCGATGCACAGAGAAGACAAACATATCCAAAATGTCAGAGCTGGAGTAGAAAAAGGCTTATTGCAGGGCCTGCAAGGAGACCGAGTGGCTCATGCCTCAAAACCCCGGAAGCCCCTGAAGGGTTTCAGCAAGGCATTTTTAAAGGTAAGATGAGGAAAGGGCAAAGTTGGTTGTTGTAAATGTCTTGGTGTAGTAATCCTTTATTCTTGCAGCTTTCCACACAGGTCAGGTCACAATGTTCTTATAACCCTATAATGAGACAAATGATACTCTCTGTTCTGCAACTTTTTATTGCTATCTGAGAAGAAAAGTGTTACCCTTAGAGGTCAGAGCCTTGGGAATGGGCTATCCTATATATTTCAGGCTATAGGCGACATTCTTAACTTGAAGCAGAAGTAACATAGTACAAAAGTTAAAAAATGGATCTAATATGGAGCCAGATATTGTTCTTCCCTATTATAGTCCTATCATATCCTATATTACATGAGTTATAGGTATACATAACCATATATGGGAGTAGGTGACAGACAGGGAGGCCTGGCGTGCTGTGATTCATGGGGTCGCAAAGAGTCGGACACGACTGAGCGACTGAACTGAACTGAACCATATACAGGACTTAGAAGATACAGACTTAGAGTCATAGAAGATCAGGGCTGGAAGGAGATTTTGAGATCATTTTGGGCAGTGGGTTTCACAGTTTCCCAAAGTATGAATGTTGGGGAAGGGGTCAGAAAGGATGGCTCAGGCCTTTTCAACAAAAGCAAGCTAACTATTGTTTTATATATTGTGGTTCTGAGTAGTATTTCTTCAGGGAAGAAGTGCTCTGCCATTTTCTCCACTAACCTATTTGAGAACCACTGAGCCTGTCTTTATACAAGTAAGAAAACAGAGGTCCAGATTTATGCTGGGTGTTAATTCAATGTAACTTGCAAATACAGAGATTTCACCTAGGCTGGAAATTCTTGCATAGCCAGTACCATGTATCATTTTGATGGAAACCTCTTAGCTGGAAAGCCATGAACAAAATGTTTATAATGGCCCATTTCTGGGATTGTTCCACTGTTGCAACAAACATCCTCAGCACGTGCGCATGTATGTGGGGGTGTGGGGACGTATATGCTGCTTGAATTAGGTTGTGGAGCCATTAATGCAACAAGTCTGCAGAACTTGGGGATCAGTCTGGTCCCCTCAGTAGCTGAGGGAGCAGTGTTTGGAACACTTCCTAATTTTTCCCACAATATGGCAGGCGCCCCTTTCTATAGGAATCAGACTGTAAATCCAATCTCAAATCCCTTGGGCCCCATTGCCACTAATGTGGCTTTGATATTGGTGCTGATTGAAGACCTTTGGATGTTTGGGAGAGGTCATTAATTTAATGAGAAGGTTCTGTTCTGGGTGTGGCACCCAGGCCCTTGAGGGCACAGCATGTCGGTGGTAGGGCCAACAGGACGTGGTCACTGGAAGCTGGTGTGGTAAAGAAGCCTATATCCATGGCTT
>SJYQ01004868.1:38860-51543 GCA_006410935.1 Redunca redunca | reverse complement strand
TATATCCATGGCTTCTTTTTTTTTTTAATTTTTATTTATTTATTTTTTTAATTTAAATTTTTTTTTTTTACTTTACAATACTGTATTGGTTTTGCCATACATTGACATGAATCCACCACAGGTGTACATGAGTTCCCAACCTTGAACCCCCCTCCCACCACCCTCCCCATATCATCTCTCTGGGTCATCCCAGTGCATCAGCCCCAAGCATCCTGTATCCGGTATCAAACCTAGACTAGCGATTCATTTCTTACATGATAGTATACATGTTTCAATGCCATTCTCCCAAATCATCCCACCCTCTCCCTCTCCCTCAAGAGTCCAAAAGTCTGTTCTTTACATCTGTGTCTCTTTTGCTGTCTCACATATAGGGTTATCATTACCATCTTTCTAAATTCCATATATATGTGTTAGTATACTGTATTGGTGTTTTTCTTTCTGGCTTACTTCACTCTGTATAATCGGCTCCAGTTTCATCCACCTCATTAGAACTGATTCAAATGTCTTCTTTTTAAAGCCATGGCTTCTTTACAATCTGATCAGAATTGTTTGTTCTAAGTTTGCAGAGTTCACCTCATGAAACTCGACACCCTGTCCCTTCCTGTGCACTACATTCAGTTCAGTGTGGCCCAACAAACATCTCTATATACTCTGTGCCAGTCATGGGCTGTGAACCTCATGTGAAGGATTCTGTGTTAGCTTGGGCCAGGATATCTATATTTCTTTCCAATAGATTATTTAAAAACAGGTTTAAATGGGATTGACAGACTGATGGGTATAAGCTTAATGTCCATCAGAATAATATTGTAAATGAATGGAGTAAGGAAGTGGCAAAACTCCCCTAAGTGGTCAGTCAATTCCAACCCATCATTGTCAACTGGAAACGTAGGCTTTGTTGTTGCCATACCATCTAAATTATATGAAGTAAGGGATCCAGACTTTAAAAATTTTGCATATCCTAGTTTTTAAACGTTGGCAGCTTAGTGAAAAAAAAAAAAAAAAAAAGGTAAAAGCCCATGTCTGTGAGCTGTTCTCTTGTTCCCAGAAAGCCCAGTTTGTGACTAATGCTTTAAACTCACCTTTGAAGGTGATCCCTGCATTTGTAGTTGACTGTCCTGCTACCGGAAACATATTGTCTCTGAGGCTGTGATGCTGGAAGCTTGCGCCGCACACATGGTTTTGTGGACATATTGTGGGCAGCCAATGAATATTAATCACCTGCAGCAGTTTTATCGCCACTGTTATGCAACCTTGAGAAAGCCATTGTAAAGCAGTTAGTAGCAAACCTGCAACAGTCATTGTGGGACTGCTTTGGAAAATGATGATCCAGAAATAGACTTCACTCACACATTTAAAAGCAATTATGAGCCGTGAGAGAAATACGATAATTCAATGGTCCAAAGGCTGAGGTGTTTTAAAATAATTTCTATGGATTGAAGAACTGAGTACCTTGCCTTTCATGAAGATTTAGTATATATGTGCAACTTGGTTTCATGGAAATCATAAAATGTTCATTTGCTCGATTGGTATGACGGCTGTAGCTGCTTCTTCTCCATTATTATAATCAGAAGCACTTACCTTCCAGATTTTACAATTGTAGAGACAAAATTTAAGAGATCAGTCCCTGGAGAGAATAAAAGATAAGTTTTTTATGAAATGAGGTGACAGTGTGTACATTGCTCCTAACAAATAAATGCCCTTGATATAGACTGAGAGTTTGTATTTTCTCCAAATCATATAATGGCATTTGGAGGTGGGGCCTCTGGGAGGTGATTAGGTCATGAGAATGCAGCCCTCATAAATAGAATTAGTGGCTTTATGCAAGAAACCCCAAAGAGCTCCCCTATCCCTTCTACCATGTGAGGACACAGTGAAAAGATGGCTGTCTATGAACATGAAAAAAGAACCTCATCAGATAACAAATTTATGCCTCGCACTTGTACTTCCCAGTCTCCAGAACTGTGAGAAATAAATGTCTGTTGTTTATATGCCAACTAGTAGTCTATGGTATTTTGCTACAGAAACCAGAACAGACTAAGACAGCCCTTATAATTAAAATTCACAACTCCATAGCTGCCCTTAATAGAATACTTGATAACATCAGTATTTAGGACTAAGAACAATCTTAAACAGATTATCTACTTCAACTCTAGGATGCACAGAGAAGTCAAGTGACACAGACAAACAGCCTAAGTCTCCAGCACCAGGTACAGGAATCTAGCACGTTTATAGTTTTAATACTTGTAGTTTCAATTACATACCAATGATCTAAAATCCATGACATGTAGTGTTTATAATTTTGCTGAAGCAGGGATTTGCATGCATGCATGCATGCATGCGTAATGATACGAGTGCATTGAAATGAGTCACTTTACCGGTGAATGAGCCTAGCTGACTGTATCTAATCTCAACCTGGTTGTGCTGTTTTCTGCTCTAAAGAGTTCGTTTAGATTGTTTGGTTTTACTTTATTGCCTGCCTGTAGCAAGATTTCAATAAGATGCTTCTTAAATGAAGGAATGAACGAAAGACTACCATTTTATGGAGAAAATTATATGTTGTAGAAGCATTTGCAAATACGAGTATTCACATTTTCTCATGCTGTTAGGCTTTGTGAATGTTAAGGGTCAGCTGTAGTTTGTATTAATAGAAATGATATTCAGATAAGGAGGTAGAGTCTTCAGTGGTTTCTCCCAAAGGAATCTAAACCAGTCTCATGAATCTGTGGGGTTAAAAGGTAAGACTAAAATAAATACTTAAAAATATTGAATCAGATTCTTCTAGTTCTAAAATTGCCTATGAAAGCTACATCAGCCCATTCCAGTAAATCTATGTACTGTTTGATAAATTATTGCCTTAGGGATAAAAAATGTAATGTCTAGATGTTGAATAGTGTCATATGATCAAAACCCCTTCTGAATATATATGTTTAACTTGGGCAAGGCACTCAGCCTTTCTTCTTGGTTTCCTCATCTATAAAATTGACAAAGACACCTGGTGCCAGAGGGTGTCTAGAACTTCAGAGGGAGCCCTTTAGGAAGGTGTGTTGGGTACTCCCTGGTGTCTTTCCTAGCAGGCTGCCTCTCCTTCCTCTGTTGAACAGTAGTTGCTTGTTTGTGAGTATCCACATCAAGCTATTATTTGGGGGTGGGGAGAGGAATGTCTTGCTGCCTTTTGTATCCCTCTCAGTAAATGTTATTGAATGACTACAGGGCATAATGCAAATGTAAGGACCTATTAGAATTCCATCTAGGAAGTCTGGCTTTTTTAAGTTGATGGTAGAAGGCAATGGCACCCCACTCCAGTACTCTTGCCTGGAAAATCCCATGGACGGAGGAGCCTGGTGGGCTGCAGTCCATGGGGTCGCTAAGAGTCAGACATGACTGAGCGACTTCACTTTCACTTTTCACTTTCATGCATTGGAGAAGGAAATGGCAACCCACTCCAGTGTTCCTGCCTGGAGAATCCCAGGGGTAGGGAGCCTGGTGGGCTGCCGTCTATGGTGTCCACAGAGTCAGACACGACTGAAGTGACTTAGTAGTAGCAGCAGGTATTCCTGCAGACACCCCGGTTAGTCCAACCAATGTACTCTGCTCAGTGGAGAAAGGTGGGAAGGTTGTGTATGTGTGTGTGGGGTGGGGTACATGGTATACAACAAGAGGGGTCCTTTTTTGAATTTTGCAGTGGGTTGCATTCAAGCTTGTTGTGTTATGTCACTGCTGCATACTGTAGCAAGATCATTGTTTCAAAGACTGGTTTCTTTTGTTAAGCGAAAAAAAAAAAAAAGAGAGAAAATTATAGAAGCAGAATTGGGAAAGTCCATGGCTCTGAGATTACATTTAATACAATAATGTGTTTACTTGCTATAATATTTTATGGTTTTGTTCTCCCCAAAGCACCATTTACAATGGTTTTACTAAAGGGTTTCAAGTCATCTTGGTACGCAATCTTTTGTTTATGTGTCTTTTAATTACCCAGATCGGTTTTTCCTTGACTTTAGCTCATTTTTATTCTTTTCAGAGGGCGTGCCAGGATAGCTTAGGGGGCACCAGGTTTCTTGCTAGACAGCCAGAAAAACCACTGTGTATTTGTTCTGGGGAATCATAAAAAAATTAAAAGGTGTAAGGGAGTGGTCTTTGTAATCATATACTCCTCTTGAGCTCCAAACCAGTTGTGTGCTCTCTCCTGAGCCTAGACCCAAAGCTATATATGGTATTGGTATGAAACAGCATCATGCTAGAGATAATTATGTCTGTCTTGAGGACTTGACCCAACCAGGCTGACACTTCATAAGGAAAGTCTTGTGATGCTGGCATACTTAGCTTTTGCCTGGGGCGGTTTGCAAACCTACTCTATTAAAGACACAGCCCCTTCTAAGGGTAAGGCTCTGTGCTTGGAACTCCTCAAAACTTTTCACTTTAAGCTAATAGCAGGCTTTCCTCTGGGCACAGAATCAAGTAAATATACATTTAAAATGAATTTCTGATGTCCAATCATAAATGTATAATGTCTGGAAGACATAACATTTTTGGAGAGCAGAGATCTGTGACAAACACATGTTCATAGTTGCTTCGTTATTGTAAAATTTGACCTGAAATCCTGTGATATACGTCTCCTGGGGGAAAAAATACTGAACTCCATTGTTCTATCAATTGTGGATAATCTAATTCAGTTGCATTGTGCAGAAGAGGAAGCAAGAGCCCCAGAGCATACTTTGCTTGGTGTCCCCCTGTTCAGCCCAGTCCTGGTCTCTACAACCAACCTGACCCCAGGCAGAAGCCTGAAGGAGTTCCACCCAGACCCTGAGACTCCGTGGCAAATCAGTGTTTCTGCTGGTCTGGCTTTGTGTCCAGCTTCGCCCTGGGTCCCAGCTCTGAAAACTGCGTTTCTGATTTGTCTTGTTCCCATGTGCCTGACTCCTGCTCAAAGTCACCGAGAGCCCTGGTCCTTCTAAAGCTGAGTCTTCTGCTCCTGCTGGTTTCCTCTCCAGTGTTTGGAGCCTTTACTCTCACAGAACAAGTGACAGAAGCCCTGATGATGATGAATATATTGTTACATAGAATATTATGTTAATAATAAACAATATCAGGCACCATGCTTATTGCTCTACACGCATCATCCTTCTTAATCTTTACAGACAATTTACAAGGTAAATTTATAAATTGATGATATTAAATTTATAAAGTAGATAATATTAATATACCCGTCTCCCCAGCCACGGCCAGTTTCAGTCCAGCCCCACTCAGTCTGCCCGTTCTGCTACTGTTGATTCAGCTGTGCCCCTGGTGTGACACTCAGTTTGCTGCTGACTCAACTGGATGGTGGGAAAACAGATGGGGGTTTGACTTGAGACCAACGCTGAGACTGTACAGAGAAAAAAAAAAACCACAACATTAAGTGAGTAGTTTATTTGCACTTTAGGAAAAAAATTAAACCTCTGATGTAACTTTTGAAATTCAGGAACACAACTTCATAAATCTTTATAAAGATCTTCATAAAGATATCGTTCATAAATATTCAGGGATAACCTCATACATTTTTCAAAATTGATTATATGGTAAAAATGTTAATCAGTCTGTAGAACTTGTACTTTTCTCAGAGTAGATCTGGTAAAAACTCATCCCTTGACTTTCACAGTACATTTAGCTCAGAACCAGTTGAAACTGAGCTCAGTTCATTATTGATGCTCTCATCAGATTGTACTTATGTGTACTCATGTATCCACATTCCCATCTGCCTTTCTGTATCTTCCTATATTCTTACAATGCTTGATTTTTGACCAAAATATCTAAGTCATCTATGTCAGTCCCATATCATTTAGGCCAGTCCCCATACCTAATTCCTCTCTGTCCCCAAACAAACCTCAGTTTCTTATATATTTATACTTTTGCTAACCTTCTACACATAGTTTTATTTACTCTGGCATCTGCATCCCATTCTTTTAACCTTGACCTGTCTCTGCAGTTTCTAGTCAGATGACTTTGGGTGACCTGGATAAACCACTCTCTGCCTCTGAGACACTGTCTTTGAGGAGGCAGATAGTAACCACTCATGCAAAGTACTTAAAAGAGTGGCAGGCGTGTAGGAAATGTTTAATACAGGATGGCTAAGTGTTCTTTCCATTACAGACAGGTAGCTCTGATTTAAGAAATGTCCCATCTCCCACTCTACCATATGGGCAAAGGGCTCCAGTTGTGGGTAGAATGAAAATAATACTATTTTCAGAGCACCTTCTCTTGCTAAGCACTTGCATTATTTCACTCAGTCCTTCCAACAATCACCAAAGAGGCCAGTGCCATCACATCATTACAGGTCTGGGGTAATGACTAGTCTGGGCTTCAGGAAGTATTGTTCCTCCCTTGCTTCTCAGAGATCAGATTTCTGAACATGTCCTATGTCACCTTTCTGCTTGCTTGAGGTGCCCATGCAGTTTGCAGAGTGTCTTGTGGGTTTCCACATGAGAGGAGATCAGTGAACAGGAGCAGGGGTGGTCTTTGGGGACGCTATAAGAGACTCAATGTTTTAGAGAAGTGGAGGGCCTTCTGGTTACAGAAGTGTGTATACCTCCTGGATACTTTGTGGAAAAAAAGATCTCTTGAGTACTGAGAGAGATTAGGGAATGGTAGAACTGTGGGATAATGTTAATTAAAAAAATAGAAACATTTTGTGAAAATAACTTGCTTACTTCTGTTCTTGAGATGAATCATTGAGGGTTATTTGAAAAAGACTGGAAGCTCTTAGCAATGCCTTATCTGAGAGTGAGGAACCGAGTGGCAGGGAGCCCCAAGAGCTGCCCATTGTCAATTCTCTGCAATAGCCCTCAGAACCTGCATGGTGGTTCTTCCGGGGCAGGGGCAAGGTCTGGACCAAGGCCTCCTTCAGGCACCCTGCTGTGTCTCTTATGAAGGGAGTGACAGGGTAGGGAACCCTGGGGAGACTTTTGTCTCTACTTCCAATGCATGTTCATTTGCTAAGTATTAAGACTTCTGAAAAAAGAAAAAAAAAGACCTCTGTTGTGCTTCCCTGGTGACTCAGATGGTAAAAAGTCCATCTGCAATGCAGGAGACCTGGGTTCGACACCTGGGTCAGAAAGATCCTCTGGGGAAAGGAATGGTAACCCAATCCAGTATTCTTGACTGGAGAATTCCATGAACAGAGGAGCCTGGCAGGCTATAGTCCATGAGTTGCAAAGAGTCAAACATGATTGAGTGACTATAACTAACTAGGATTTCTGTTAGAGAGCTGGAGAGGAAAATACAAGACTTGATCCTAAACTCTAATGTTTGAGTCTTTAACATTGCTAATATAGGTTCTAAAGGGAAGAGAGCAGAGGAAACTGTCTGGGCAAATGCAACTGCTTTGTTGTTGTGGGGCTTTGGTCTCAAATCCCGGCGGTTGAGATGAGCTAGGTTGGAGCTTGTGTCAGCAGTGCACTTGCCCTTTGCCTGTCTAGGTTCGGGTGGAAGATGAAAAGCTGAAAGATAAGTTCAAGGTGAACTAAGTCTATATAGGAATAAGAGCCAATAAAACATAATCCTAAAGTTATATGTGAATGAGAGAATGCTATGCGTGTGAACGAGAGAGTGTGAGACTGGCCTTACCGGCATCTCCAGCTTCTGTGCTGGACTTCATTTTGTGTAGAACCATCTCAAGCATGGTCCTGGTGTGCTCCCTTCTCAGGAAATAGTGAGATCATGTGGGAGCAACCTTTAGCTTTTCCCAGTACCTGAAGTGTGCCTAAAACATGCATTACAGCATCTTACAGGGAGTTCTCTTGGAGAAGGCAATGGCATCCCACTCCAGTACTCTTGCCTGGAAAATCCTATGGACGGAGGAGCCTGGTAGGCTGCAGTCCATGGGGTCACTAAGAGTCAGATACGACTGAGCAACTTCACTCTCACTTTTCACTTTCATGCATTGGAGAAGGAAATGGCAACCCACTCCAGTGTTCTTGCCTGGAGAATCCCAGGGATGGGGGAGCCTGGTGAGCTGCCGTCTATGGGGTCGTACAGAGTTGGACACGATTGAAGTGACTTAGCAGCAGCAGCAGAGGGAGTTCTCTAAGGAAAAGTGTATTGCCTGGGGCCAGAAATTTTAGTAGACTACAGTCATTTTCAAACTTTCTTTTCTGCGAAGGGATACTTCTTTTAGGCATAAAGCCTATGAAACTCTAATATGTAAACTATAAAAGTTATATTCTATTTGCATAAGTTTATTTTATGAGCTCAAACATAGTGAAGCTTTGCTACACATTATCTTTAATGGATGTATAACATGAGAAGGTTGAGGGGAGATAACTGTTTACTGAAAATGAGGCTTCAAACCAAATTTTCAAAAGAAATAAAAAATTCAGTAATACAGTTATAAAGATGTTCAACATCATTCATCATCAGAGAAATGCAAATCAAGACCACAAAGAGGTACCATTTCACACCAGTCAGAATGGCTGCGATCCAAAAGTCTCCAAGCAATAAATGCTGGAGAGGGTGTGGAGAAAAGGGAACCCTCTTACACTGTTGGTGGGAATGCAAACTAGTACAGCCACTATGGAGTACAGTGTGGAGATTCCTTAAAACACTGGAAATAGAACTGCCATACGACCCAGCAATCCCACTACTGGGTATACACACTGAGGAAACCAGAATTGAAAGAGACAAGTGTACCCCAATGTTCATCGCAGCACTGTTTATAATAGCCAGGACATGGAAACAACCTAGATGTCCATCAGCAGATGAATGGATAAGAAAGCTGTGGTACATATACACAATGGAGTGTTACTCAGCCATTAAAAAGAATACATTTGAATCAGTTCAAATGAGGTGGATGAAACTGGAGCTGATTATACAGAGTGAAGTAAGCCAGAAAGAAAAACACCAATATAGTATACTAATGCATATATATGGAATTTAGAAAGATGGTAATGATAACCCTGTATGTGAGATAGCGAAAGAGACACAGATGTATAGAACGGACTTTTGGACTCTGAGGGAGAGGGAGAGGGTGGGATGATTTGGGAGAATGGCATTGAAACATGTATACTATCATGTAAGAAATGAATTGCCAGTCTATGTTTGATACAGGATACAGGATACAGGATACTTGGAGCTGGTGCACGGGGATGATCCAGAGAGGTGATATGGGGCGGGAGGTGGGAGGGGGGTTCAGGATTGGGAACTCATGTACACCCGTGGTGGATTCATGTCAATGTATGGCAAAACCAATACAGTATTGTAAAGTAAAATAAAGTAAAAATAAAAAGATAAAATAAAATAAAATAGAGATGTGAATTTATGTAAAAAAAAAAAACAAACCCTAATAGTTTTACAGGCTGCATACAGTTTTCTCCATGAAGTAGTCTGAATAAGACACTAAAGGAGAATGCTCAAAGAGATAAATAAAAGAGTGATTTTCATTAAAAAGGTCAAGAAATTATGAAACAAGATCTGCCAAAAATGAAAAAAAGTTTAGGGAGACAAAGAGCAATTAAGAAAATGGAGAATCAATTGCAATGCCCAAAATATCTTTAATAGGAATTCATGAAGAATAAACTAGTGGTAATGGTGGAGAATTAATATTTTGAAAGGTGGTAAACAATGAATCAGAATTGAAAAAAGACATAGGTCTTTGAGTACTCTGAGGACCAATCCCAGAATGGATAAAAATAAATTCATAAGTGGATAGATGATGGTGAAATTGCAGACTATCAAGGTGCTTGCTAGGCCTGCCATGACAAAGTGTCACAATTTAGGTGGCCTAACAAGAGAACTGTATTTTCTCACCATTCTGGAGGCTAGAAATCCAAGACCAAGGCGCCAGCAGGGTTGGCAGGGTTGGTTTCTTCTGGAGGTCTCTCTGCTTGGCTTGCAAATGGTCATCTTCTCACTGTGTCTTCACTGAGTCTTAGCTGCCTGTCTGTGTCCTGATCTCCTTCTTATAAGGACACCAGAAAGGTTGGATTAGGTCCACTCTACTGGCCTCATTTCAACTTTATCACTTCATTATTGGCTTTGTGTGCAAATACAGTCACATTCTAAACTGTTCAGCTTCAACAACGTGAATTTTGAGGAGCATATGGCTTGGGCTGTAACATAAAATTAAGGAATAAAATCTTAAGACTGTCAATGAAAAAGACTCTCACAAAGGAGAGGCCATCAGACTTGACTGCAGCCTAAGGGAGCATGAGCTTCCATTTGCTGAGAAGGGATACAGTTATATATCTGGATTTTAAAAAAAAGCTAAAATATTGTTAAAATGAAGCACAGTTAAGTAGATAATTTTGTCCAGGCTGCAATACTAATAAGTGAGAGGATTAGGCTTTGATTTTAAGCAGTTTGACACCCTCAGCCTATATTTTCAATCATTCGGCTACTATTAGGAACAAAAAAATTATTATTTTAAAAATAACAAGGAAATATCATGAACAATTGGTGTTAATAAATTTGAAAACTTAGGTAAATTTTGTACTTTTTGAAAAATATAAATTATTAATGCTGTTGTTCAGTCACTAAGTCATGGCTGACTTTTTGATACCCCATGTACTGTAGCACACCAGGTTCCTCTGTCCTCCACCATCTCCCAGAGTTTGTTCAAATTCATGTCCATTGAGGTGGTGATGCTATCTAACCATCTCATCTTCTGCCGCCCTCTTCTCTTTTTTCCTTCAATCTTTCCCAGCAGCAGGATCTTTTCCAGTGAGTCATCCCTGTGCGTCAGGTGGCCAAAGTATTAGAGATTCAGCTTCAGCATCAGTTCTTCCAATGAATATTTGGGTTGATTTTGTTTAGGACTGACTGGTTGAGCTCTTTGGACTCCAAAGGACTCTCAAGAATCTTTTCTAGCACCACAATTTGAAAGCATCAATTTGTTGGTGCTCAGTCTATTTTATGGTCCGGCAAAACCATAGCTTTGACTATACAGACCTTTGTCAGCGAAGTGAGATCTCTGCTTTTTAATACACTGTCTAGGTTTGTTACAGCTTTCCTTCCAAGGAGCAAGCATCTTTTAATTTTGTGACTGCAGTTACTGTCTCAGTGATCTTGGAGCCCAAGGAAATAAAATCTGTTACTGCTTCCACTTTTCCCCCTTCTATTTGCCATGAAGCGATGAGACTGGATGCCATGATCTTAGTTTTTAGAATGTTGAGTTTCAACCCAGTTTTTTCACTCTCCTCTTTCACCCTTATCAAGAGTCTCTTTAGTGCATCTTTACTTTCTGTCATTAGAGTGGTATCATCTGCATATCTGAGGTTGATATTTCTCCCTGCAACCTTGATTCCAGCTTATGATTCATCCAGCCTGGCATTTCACATGATGTACTCTGCATAGAAGTTAAGGAGGGTGATGATACACAGCCTTGTCGTACTCCATTCCCAGTTGGGAACCAGTCAGTTGTTTCATGTCTGGTTCTGTTACTTCTTGACCTACATACAGGTTTCTCAGGAGACAGGTAAGGTGGTCTGGTACTTCCATCTCTAAGAATTTTCCACAGTTTGTTGTGATCCACATAGCCAAAGGCTTTAGCGTAGTCAATGAAGCAGATGTTTTTCTGGAATTCCTTTGCTTATTCTATGGTTCAACTGGTTCCTTGGTCTTTCCTAAACCTCACTTGTATATCTGGAAATTCTTGGTTCACATATTGCTGAAGCCTGTCTTGAAGGATTTTAAAAATAACATTGCTACCATGTGAAATGAGCACAATTGTGTGATAGTTTGAACATTCTTTGGCCTTGCCCTTCTTTGGGATTAGAATGAAAACTGACCTTTTCCAATCCTGTGGCCACTNTTAAAAATAACATTGCTACCATGTGAAATGAGCACAATTGTGTGATAGTTTGAACATTCTTTGGCCTTGCCCTTCTTTGGGATTAGAATGAAAACTGACCTTTTCCAATCCTGTGGCCACTGATGAGTTTTCCAAATTTGCTGACATACTGAGTGTAGCACTTTAACAGCATTATCTTTTAGGATTTGAAATAGTTCATCTGGACTTCCATCACCTCCATTTATGAATGAACTTTGTTCATAATAATGCTTCCTAAGACCTACTTGATTTCATACTCCAGGATGTCCGGCTCTAGGTGAGTGACCACACCATTGCGGTTATCTAGGTCATCAAGACCTTTTTTTTTGTATAGTTCTGTGTATTCTTGCACCTCCTTAATCTCTTCTGCTTCCGTTAGGTCCTTACTGTTTCTGTCCTTTATTTTGCCCATCCCTGCATGAAATGTTCCCTTGATAGTTCCAGTTTTCTTTAAGAGATCTCTAGTCTTTCCTATTCTGTTGTTTTCCTCTATTTCTTTACATTGTTCATTTAAGAAGTCCTTCTTATCTCTTTGCTATTCTCTGGAACTCAGCATTCATTTGGGTATATCTTTCCCTTTCTCCCTTGGTTTTTGCTTCTCTTCTTAACATTGACATAAAGGAAATAGAAAACCTGATTAAATTTCAATTTCTACAGATATTTAATGCCAAGTCAAAAATCTTATCTTCTACGAAGTAAACAGGCCCACATAGTTTTACTGGCTATTTTCAATAACATGTTCAAAATAGATACTTTTTAATGTTATATAAACAGTTTCAAAGCATTAAAAAGATACCCAAGAAACCCACTTAGCTTGTGTTAGAACACTACGAGAATTTTGACACTTAAGCCAGAAGAGTGGCATAAGAAAAAATGTTATAGATCA
>SJYQ01004868.1:0-38615 GCA_006410935.1 Redunca redunca | reverse complement strand
TAAATAGCAAATTATGAAAAATAAGAAAACTGTGAAGGTTAACAATATAGGGAGACTTGTCTTATCATATCTCAAGGTCTGTTATACTGTAACAATTAATAATTCAAACAGTCAGAAAAACAGAGAGTCCAGAAACAGACACATGTGTACATATGACAGGGATGACATTTCACATCTAAAATGTGATGTAAAAGAAAGGAGAGAATATTCAATAATTTTTTCCTGGACCAATCAGTTAACCATTTATAAAAAAAGTAAATTCTTCCTGGAAACTATACAAAAACCATTCCATGTATATTCAAGGCATAAGTATGTAATGAAAGCAAAAATAATATTTTAGATGAAAATATAGAAAAATATCTGTATAACCTTAGGGTAAGAATGAAATCGGTAGAGACACCACAGAAAGCACAAAGTATGAAGGAATACATTGATATATTTGCCTACATTAACACTTGAACTAAATGTTTGACAGAAGGCACTGTAAGAGTCAAAAGAGAAGTCACCAAACAGAAACAGATATTTGTTATGTGTGTAACTGACAAAAAATATTGACGAGATTCCTTATATAAAGCTTTATATGAAGTAATCTTATCAATTAAGAAGAAAACAACAACCCAAGAGAAAATGGGCAAAGGAAACAAAAACAAATTCTAAAATAGGGGAATTAAAATGGACAATAAACATATGAAAAGATGCACAAATTAACAAATAATTTGGGAAATAAAAATTAAAAGAAAAATGAACTACAATATCATGCCCATCAGAGAGGCATAAATGAACAATATCATGTGCTGTGGAGAACATAGAGCAGTTAGGGAGAACACCTTAGAGAGTACTTTGGCAATATCTTGTGATTTTGTATCTAAGTGTTCTCTATGAAACAGCTATTCTGCATCTAGGTATAGCCTTAGAGAAACCTTACACTTGTGATCAAGGAGTCTCATTGATTGTGATGTTATTAACAGAAGAGGTTCATGGCCTCAGTTCAGTTAGTTCAGTCACTCAGTCGTGTCCGATTCTTTGTGACCCCATGGACTGCAGCACACAAGGCTTCCCTGTCCATCACCAACTCCGGAGCTTGCGCAAACTCATGTCCATTGAATTGGTGATGCCATCCAATCATCTCATCCTCTGTTGTCCCCTTCTCCTCAATCTTACCCTGCAATCAGGGTCTTTTCCAGTGAGTCAGTTCTTTGCATCAGGTGGCCAAAGTATTGTAGTTTCAGCTTCAACATCAGTCCTTCTAATGAATATTCAGGATTGATTTTCTTTAGGCTGGACTGGTAGGATCTCCTTGCAGTCCAAGGGACTCAAGAGTCTTCTCCAACACCAGAGTTCAAAAGCATCAATTCTTCGGCGCTCAGCTTTTTTTATAGTCCAACTCTCACATACATACATGACTACTAGAAAAACCATAGCTTTGACTATATGGACCTTTGTCAGTAGAGTAACGTCTCTGCTTTTTAAAATGCAGTCTAGGTTGGTCATAGCTTTTCTTTCAAGGAGCAAGTGTCTTTTAATTTCATGGCTGCAGTCACCATCTGCAGTGATTTTGGAGCCCAAGAAAATAGTCTCAGGGCCTCAATATCTATTAACATGAGAATCAGTATACAGTGATATTGTCATGCAATAGTGACAAATAACTTACCAGTTTAAAATGAATTAATTACAACCAGGTGGTGTATCAATATGGACAAATCTCAAAAAAAATTGCTTAGCAAAAACCCCCCACAAGAGAACAGGATGGTTATCGTAAATATATATATATATACACACACAAAGTAAAGTAAGACATTACTATATATAAACATGACAATTAAAGCTATATAAAATAAAAAAACAGACTATATTAAAGAGAATTTTCACTGGAGCAGAAAGAATGGAATGGTATCAGGAAATGATAAGCTTGAATTTTCAACTGTATCTGTAATGGTTTATTTCCAAACAAAGCAAAGCATAATAAAACAGGCAAATATGGCAAAATATTAAAAATGTTATTTTCTATAATGTCAATAGAAAAAATTTCAGTTTCAAAGGTAACATTTCATAGTTAAAAATAAATCACAACACTTTATTTAGAAGAAAGTCTTTCAATGAGAAAAATGGACTTTGGGCAAAAGTCTTAATATGTCATAGTGGACTGATAGGTTTACCACATGATCTGGATAAAAGTACAGTACAGTGCCTTTTAACTGGAACGGTCTAGAGCACTGATTTTCAAGCATGTAGAAATGTATTATGCCAAACTCCACTATATGAAACAGACTAGTTCTAGTTTACTAAGGTAATTTATTTCATTACATATCCTTATGAAATACATATGTATAAATCTACAAAAATGAATATACATTCACTAGAATGCAAGAATAGATTAAGAACTCTTATCATCAGTAAGAGAAAGAACTCAATAGAAAAATTTTTAGAGGATACCCAAATGGCCAATAAACACATGAAAAAGTTTTTAACACTGCTGGTCTGCCAGAGGACCATATATCCTGGGAATAGTCCCAGTTTACTCTGCTAAAAATTTAAAACTCCCTAAAAATTTAAAAACATCTCCTTTCACTTCTGGTTTAAATGATACATCTTGTGGTTGCCCTGCTTATACCAAGGGAATACCAATTTCAATCCCAGTGAGACACCATCATGTACCAGAATTGCCAATGCCAATGGCTGGCCAGGATGGGAGAGAGTACTAACTTAAAATCCTTCCCAGAGGAGCCTCGTGGCTCATTCATGACACTCATCCTGGAGCCTATTTGGGGAGGTGGAGAGGGGTAACTACTCCTGGAATTTTAGAACCTTACCAGGAGGTGGGCCTGGGTCTGAGTCTCTGTTTAAACTTATGGGAACTTTGCTTAGGGAGTCTGTTTCAAAGCTGGTTTAACTTAGGTTGCAGTTTACCATACTTATCTAATTTAGTTATGGTTAAGTGTTCGTTCAGAACTGAGTAAAACTTTGTTCAAACATATGGCCCCAGCCCTGGACTTAGAAGTCAGCTAAGTAACAGAAATCTTGATCTATAGGAAGGGGGTCTCAGATGCCTGCTGAGGCAGCCTCCCTGTATTTTTCTAGGTCTCTATGACTTCACTTCCTCAGTCTAGTAGAAAGGCTCACACAGTGAATGAGGTCAGTCTTTGAAATCTTTCTGGAGGCCAGCTCTAACTTGTTTCATTCATCTCTTCAGGGCTGCTGCCTGGTCCCTTATAGGAAAAGAGGGACTGGGATCTTTGTTATCCTTTGGCCTTGCACTGAGATCACCTTCTTCTAGAATCCAAGAAAACCAAACAATTGCCCAGGCCTCCAAATAATCCTCTGTGTCTTCTTTCCAGCCACCAAAAAGAGCAAATTTTACCAAACATTTCAGATCACTCTCTGGTTCCTCATTCAAAGAGAACCATCTTTTTTTTTTTCCCCTCCAAGTAAATTAAATTGCAAGAGTCAAGGTCAACAAGTCACCTGGGATTCCCCACTGCACTTTCCTCACTTTGTGGCTCCAAGTGAGACAATGAATGTGCCTTCAATTTGCATGTGCGGTGAAAACGGATTCTTGTCTGACTCCATCACACTTGCATCAGACACGAATTCGGTCTGGCTTCTTCTGCCCTGCTCGTTTTTGATTACCATTGCTTTGATGCTCGCGGATTTATTAACCAGCCAAGCGCTCCCCCGGGGAACCTCAGCGGCTGGGGAGCCCGGTGCCAAAATCGCAAGGTGCTCTCTCCGTCACACAAGGCTTTTGTTTAAACATTTCTCAAGCGGCGAACCCGCCTGTCAAGGCTGATTCTGGGGGAGAACATATTTGTAAGACAAAGCAAGGCTGCGGCCGACCAGGAAGCCTATGACTCGCGCGGTGAATTATTCACTCTCGGCCA
This sequence comes from Redunca redunca, assembly GCA_006410935.1. Taxonomy (NCBI): domain Eukaryota; kingdom Metazoa; phylum Chordata; class Mammalia; order Artiodactyla; family Bovidae; genus Redunca; species Redunca redunca. The sequence continues at coordinate 34,737 of SJYQ01004868.1, read as the reverse complement.
TGCAGGGTCACGGATGCTCACAGCGGGGGCGAGGCGTTATTCATTACCAAGCTTGGGTTTGCAGTCTTCAGATACCCCCCTTCCCTCTTCCGTTGCCCCTTCAGGTTTTAACAAGACATCACATTCTTTCAAACTTCCCCTGGGCAGCAGAGGTCTTCCCCTCCCCCTCCCCCCACCCTTTTTTTCCACCGCGGAAGGTACAATTGAAGATAGAAAGCTGGAGCAGTTGTAAATTGCAGCAGTTAACGTCAAATTGATGGAGCAGTGATCAAATGAAGTTCATAACCACACAATGCAACCTGAGGGCGGAATGCTGTTTCAAACATTTCTAATGACAGGGTTATAAAATCATAAAAACGGAGCCCTTCCCCGCCCCGCCCCCCGCCCGCGGCAATAAAAAGACCATGTGGGTGATCAAAACTATTAACGAGGATAAGAGTGGACATCGGTTTGGGGATAATGGCGCCCCAGTCAGAACTGCAGCTTTGGGACATCCTTGAAGTTTGGATTTTCCCAGCTTCCTACTTCCTGGTTTTTTAACCTTGACTGCAGGGGTAACAGGGACAGTTCGCTGGTCTAGAAAAGCAGTGGTGGCAAATTGCTGAGCTGTCTGCCTGGCTCCGGCATACAGCACAGTCCATTCACAAAATAGAATGAGGGACAATGTCACAATTAACGGGCAGGGAAACATTTAAAAAGTATTAAACTAGACATTATGCAGCTGACTTCCAGCTGTCTATTCAGCTGCAGACAACAGAAGGAAAAGTGATTAGACGCAGGAAAACATTACAATAAAAAGAGTCAGAGAATAATATCGAACACATCCCATTGTTACTTTCCTATAGAGGGGAAGAACAGATCCACTCACTTTTAGCTTATTATAGTCTCCCAGCCAATGGGGGTGAATGGTAAGAGAATAACATGATTTCTTTAGAATGATTTAGTTGTAGGGAAAGTAAGAAATCGAACGTGGCAGCAAGAATAATGACATGAGATAAACAACGGAGGCCACTGAGACAACTATTAGAGTCTCCCTCTCTGCTGCTCTTACTCGGCTGCACAGGCTGTTGACCGTGTCTTGTTAATATCAAGCAGAAGAGTGAAATGTCAACTTGTTTTCAAGCAGGCCCCCTCCTGTCTTAGGGGATCTATCTTCTAACTGTTGAAATTATGGTTTGTGAAATAACTACTTTATTCAAGAATAGAGATAGCCAGGGAAATAACTGAGCCTGTAAAATAGGAAAAGGCACATAAGACTGTAAAGATAAACATATATGAAAGTATATACAAGAATATAAAAAATACACTAAAGAATGACATAGGTTTATAGAGCTTATGTACAGAGCACAGAAAATCACATGTGACTGGGTTATTCTGACAAGCAGCTTTGGTTTGCTCTTAATTACCTAAACAATTCAGGACCTAGTTGAGCTATTTTTGACAGAACATTATTTGGATAGTTCCCTTTGATTGTGTGGACCTGGGTATTTAATATATTTCAATTCCTATAATTTCAAGGCATACATGTAGACTAAATATTGTCAAGCAGGATATGGCTCCTAGAGGATGCCAGCATTCACCCACTAATTGACCTGCTAAGAACCAGCAGCAACATGCTCTCCAGTTGTGGTCTGGAGGCTGAATTAAAATAAAAACCCACAGTAGTGTCCTATTTAGATTTGTCCGATTAAAAACTCATATACAAAGCTGATGAGACCCGCTTTAGTTGCAAGTTAATGCTTGCTGGGTTCTTGCAGTTATCTTACCAGCCCCACTCAGTAAACAAGAACTCAGGCTGAGTGGGTGCTCTTTGCTGCTGCCAGAAGAGGAGGCAGGAGAAGAGCCAGCTGAGGGGCCATGTGAAAGCAATGGTCTTGGAGCCAGAGAACCTGGGTACCTAGTCTTAGTTCTCTCTTTTCCCTTGGTCCCCTGGTCACTTACAGAAGCCAGACTACAATTTTTTTTTTTTTCACGTGTAAAGTGGAAGAAGTGACCTGGACCTCATAGATGATTGTGATATACATGGGAGATAAATTCTGAGACTGTCTCCCCACAAGCAGTTCATTGGTACCAAGACGATTGATGTTTGTCAGTCATTTCCTGGGCAGCATCACCGTGGGGATTTGTATTGGGAGAGGACCCTGTGAGAATACGACCAGGGATGTTCTATTCCCTGAGATGCTGTCTAGACTCCCCTCAAAAACAGATTTCCAGGAAGCAGGAAAGCAACTGCATCTGACTTAGGGGTTTTTGGGCTCCCCTTGGAAATAGAATATCTTTAGTAAGGTTTTTCATGACAGTTCCCTTCCAGTTTGAGGCAAGTCTGCATTGAGAGAAATTTGATGCTTTGGGAAGCAGAATTAGTGTAGGTCTTTTCATCTTAGAGAGTAAGGGATTTTAGTTCACAACCATCTAGTGCATCTTGTCTAGTCCACCTGATGCACTGTGTTCAGGTAATCTCATCAAATGAGAAAAATCACATCAGTTCTGGCTGATTCAGAATGTCCTGGCAGAGGAGGTGTCAGTGGAGATTTCAGGCTCATGGAAAAGCGCTTAGGGGCGGCTTTGTCTGCTTCTTCCATTCTAATCAGAGAGGTCCTCTGTGGGTCATAAGACAAGAAATAAGAGTTTAGAAAGCCCCTCAAGAACAAGGGGGCCAAAAACTGAATCTGAGGAGCCAAACACTTAAACAAGCTCTGGCTGAGGAGGGAAGGTTAAATGACTCCAGGGATGAACCAGCTCGCTCTGAAGCAACTTCCTTGGTTTGGAGCCAGAGGGCCAGATGCCCAGTGCCTGTGAACACAGAGGATTTAAGGCAGACTGCTGCACTCAAGAAACTTCTGTGCTTTTAGCTCAGTCTTGGAGGAGTTTTATTCCATAACTTGTATATTTTGAAAGGCAAACCTGTGACCCACTGGGTCCTGGACACAGAACCCATGCTATGAGAAAAGTCACTTGACCCAGTAATAAAATGTTTTGAGATTTAGTCCCAGCAAAAAGATAAAAATCTTAAATTGCCAGCATCATAAGTTTTGATTTTATTTAATCATAGGCACATTTCCTGCTGTAACTTTTTAAAGATGGTCTACATTTGAAAAGAATTAGGACAATCCTGTATCTTTGATCAACTCAATGTCTCTTTAGGGGAAAAGATTTAACACTCTCATTTTTAAACAGAAATATAAATATGCATCAACTAACAGTTTTCCAAATTAGGCAGCAAAAACTTTATGATTTCCTGACATCCAAATGAATAGGAGCCCTGTTTTGTGCTTAGAACTGACTGTCTTTGAACTAAATACACTTGAGTGAGGGTGTTTAGTGTGTCATTATTTTTGACACAACTTGTCATTAGTTTTAACTTTGACCGGGTTATAGTGAGGAATTTGGTTGTTCAAGTTTGCCTATTGTTTATCTATACTCGGACTTAATTATTGTTTCCCAGGTCAATCATTGCTGTTTTAAGTGGAAAGAAATGGCCTTTACCCATGGGATGATTCCCACAGTTTATGATATGTAGTTAGACCATGAGGTCAGATGTAAACGCTGGAGTGGGCAGAGTACTCTGAGGGTAGAGAGGGGGTGGAGTGTGATCTGGTTACTGGGGAGAAGTTGGAAATACAAGGGTTTCTCTTTTTCAGAAACACTTCAGGGAGATGGACCAGTTAAAGACTACACAGGGGTGGAAGTGGAAGAGTGGCCATCTCAAGCCATCTCAGAAAAGTCCTTTCTGTGTTCCCACCATAAGGCATTTTGAAATTTCTGCTCTTAAAGAACTCCTTACAATGGGAGGCCCTATTGACATGATGCGAGGACCATTTCTTGTTGTGTGGAATTTCCTGAATATTGCAGGATGTTTGGTGTCCCTGACTCTCCCTTCTCAGCTATTTTGGCAATAAGAAGATCTCCAAAATGTTCAAGAATTGCTACACACATTAGCCGGGTCAGTAGAGAGCCATGCATGACCCAGGCTGAAAAATCACGGAGATTTTCTTGGGGAATGAGAAGAGAGGGAAAGTTCAGAGCGTGTGATAGATCATGTTAAGAGGCAGGGGTGCTAAAAAGAGCACAGGCAACCAGTTTGCCTAGGAGAATGTGGCCAAGTGTGCCCCCTGTTGTGCAGGGAGGGGAGGAGGAAATAATATTTGAATACTGTACCTATTATATGCCAGTGTTTTGTAAAGATTATTTAAATTAGTCATCATTATTCTGTGAATTAGGTGTAATTATTCTATCTTCACTTAAAGAACTCAGATCAGAGAGAGAGCTGACAGTGACAAAGGCAGGATGGGAATCCCAGACCATTTGAACCCTTTCTCTTTTTAAAGATGTGGACTCATAATGAAGCTTCCCCTGCATTTCAAGTTCATTGTTTTTCTTTTCATCCTGGGTATCCAAGGTTACATGAACCAATAAAAAAAAACTAGTGGTCCAGTTACTGTAACTTGGACAAGGAAGCTCTACCATGAACCTAGTAGGACATTGGCCACATAGGATATACTGTGCACCTCTCCCTCCTCTGCCAATCAGAGATACATTTGCTCAATGCTTGGGGCAACAATTCCTGCATAATTTCTGACAGCATTAGATCATACTTCACACTGAGGTCACCACGATTTTCTTCTCTAATAAAACAGAATTGTCAAGTGACTGTTGATAAGATATTAATGATACTACTGATGGGCTGGAAATCAGGTCTAGGAAAAAGTGCCAGAGATTGGCTAGCTGTTTACCAAAACTGTTTTCTTTTCCACCAGTACATACAGCTAGAAAACATCCCCCAGCATCCGTGCAGTTAGGTGTAACTGTGAACTGAATTTTGACCGATGGATTGTGACTGGAAGTGAACACACCCCTTCTAGGCCTGACCCACAAAATCCTCCTTGGGATCCTGTACTCTCATCTTGTTCTGTCTGCTGCCTGGATGTTGGCATCAAGATGACCTTGGGATGCCAACATGCCAGCTTCACTGAAGCTGGCAGAGACTTCATCTCCTTGGGACCCTATGAAGCAAACTCCTCTTCTCAGCCTTTGCCACTCTTGACTGGATTTTATGCATTGGGTTAGTCCATTGGTGTGCTGTCTCTGGCTTGTACTGGCTGGCAAGAGCTGATTGTTTTGTAGCTGGTTGATATCAAGTTGAGGGCTTCACATTGGATAGTTTACAACACAAAAACTGGCCCATGCCACAAACCAGAGCTTTTATTGTGGAGTAATTTTACTAACATGCCACTGGCTAAGCCACCGAGATTTTATTTGTACACAAGTAGCATTCTTATAATCAATATATATACTGCTACTCAAAGTGATGTTCTTTAACAAAACCTTTTAGGTGACGCAGTGGTAAAGAGTCCACCTGTCAATTCAGGAGACACAAGAGACCCAGATTTGATCCCTGGGTCAGGATTATCCCCTGGAGTAGGAAATGGCAACACACTCTAGTATTCTTGTCTGGAAAATTCCATGGTCAGAGGAGCCTGGCAGGCTATAGTCTATGAGGTCACAAAGAGTTGGAAATGACTGAGCATGCATGCACAAAAGACGTGAAATTGGTTTGATGGTTGGGTGGAGGTTGGCAGAAAATGGGCATCAATGAAATGGATATCAGAGACTGGAAAAGCAGCAACTCATTTTATGTAGTTGCAAAGCATTTTGCAGTAACTCAGAAGGCAGACTCGTGTCCCTGCAGTCACTATCTCTTGGAGAAGTGGTTGGAAAACATAATGGTAAGTGGTGTGTACTGTTTGTTACCGGCTGTGACTAAAAAGTATTAAAACATAAGATGAACTCAGACTTGTTTGTAAATAAAAATAGAGGTAAAAATATAAACATTTGTAAAATTGGACTAATTTACTACTGTAGGATCCCAAATAGTCGGAAAGAAAACAGGAAAAGCTTTTGCATGCCAAAGGCTCAGGTGGGTTTGTTTATTTTTATCATCACAAACATTTTTAAGATGGGAAGTGTTTGAATGTGTGGAAATTGAGCTCCTTTGGGAATCAGTCAGAAAGCAACTGAGCCATCCTGGTTGGCTCTCACCATAGCACTACTGTTCCAGTTACCTTCTGTTATACAGCAAACCACTCTAAAACCTAGTGGCTTAAGACAACAATCATTTCTTTCACTCCTGAGTTTGTGATTTGGGCAGAGCTCGGTGAGGAAGGCTTGTCTCGGCTCCATGCATTGCCAGCTTGGCTGAAGGCAGAAGGGGCTGCTGCCAGGGTGATGCCCATACCTGGCAAGCCGCTATTGGTTGTTGGCTGGGAGTTTGGCTGGGACTAAGAGTGGGGCACTTAGCTTCACCCCTACATGGTTTTCTCCATGTGGTTTGGGCTTCCTTACAGAATGGTGGCTGGGTTCTAATAGCAAGTGTCCTAAGAGAGAGCCTGTTGGACGCTATATTGCCTCTTCTATACTGACTTGGAAATCACAGAGCCTCACTTCACCTGTGCTCTGTTATTCAGAGTAGTCACAAAGGCCTGCCCAGCTTCAAGGGGGAAAAGCATAGCTTCTGCTGTTTGATAGGGGCCATCAAGATTCTAGAAGAGCATATAGGGTAAGAAATACATTGTGGCTGCTTGCCACACTTATTATGCTGGGGAGTGAGAATTCATTTAGCCAAGTTCATTTAAGAAGCTGTCTTCATTAAATGATCAAAAGGAATTTGATATCTCAAAGTTAGTGCAAAATTTTCTACTCATTTAAGATAACCATAATTAGGCAAATTATTATGCCATAACAACCAGAACAAAATCTGTAGCAAAATAAGTCCTGAAGGGGTGTTTAGAGAAGAGAAAGAAGTCATAGTCTGATAAGACAGCAGTGAGACTCAATACCTTCCATGTGTGCAGTGAACACTTGTTGAAGGCCTTCACTATTTCAAGCCCCATTCAAGTCACTAAGAAGATAAAAGTGAACATTTATGTTCCTAAGGAAATTAACAGTGGTGAGGGGTAGTGATGGTGGCATAAGGCTTGGAGGTGTGATAAGAAACACCTATACGATTTCAAGTCATTACTATAGACCAATGGTAGAGATGGGAACAGTGCTTCAGAAGTACCTAGAAAATGTCATTCTACTTGGGACAGCTGCGAAAGATGGCAGGGATTTGCCATGAATCTAAACCTACCAAAGATCATGAGTCAGTTTCCTAACGGAGGCAGAGCTGCAGACCCAGCTCTCCTGATTCGGAGTCAGTGCTCTTTGTATGACACCACATAGCGTTTCAGGTTGAATTGGGCTGTATGGGTATGAGTGTGCTGGAAGTTCAGGTGTTAACATTTCTTCTGCCATTGTGTCTGCTCCAAACCTCAAGGAGATTCAGCTCAAGGTCTTAGTTCAGTTCAGTTCAGTCGCACAGTCGTGTCCGACTCTTTGTGACCCCATGAATTGCAGCATGCCAGGCTTCCCTGTCCATCACCAACTCCCAGAGTTCACTCAAACTCATGTCCATCGAGTCGGTGATGCCATTCAGCCATCTCATCCTCTGTCATCCCCTTCTCCTCCTTCCCTCAATCCCTCCCAGCATAAGAGTCTTTTCCAATGAGTCAACTCTTCGGATGAGGTGGCCAAAGTACTGGAGTTTCAGCTTCAGCATCATTCCTTCCAAAGAACTCCCAGGACTGATCTCCTTTAGAATGGACTGGTTGGATCTCCTTGCAGTCCAAGGGACTCTCAAGAGTCTTCTCCAACACCACAGTTCAAAAGCATCAATTCTTTGGCACTCAACTTTTTTCACAGTCCAACTCTCACATCTATACATGACCACTGGGAAAACCACAGCCTTGACTAGATGGACCTTAGTCGGCAAAGTAATGTCTCTGCTTTTGAATATAGTATCTAGGTTGGTCATAACTTTTCTTTCAAGGAGGAAGTGTCTTTTAATTTCATGGCTGCAATCACCATCTGCAGTGATTTTGGAGCCCCCCAAAATAAAGTCTGACACTGTTTCCACTGTCTCCCCATCTATTTCCCATGAAGTGATGGGACCAGATGCCATGATCTTTGTTTTCTGAATGTTGAGCTTTAAGCCAACTTTTTCACTCTTCTCTTTTCCTTTTATCAAGAGGCTTTTTAGTTCCTCTTCACTTTCTGCCATAAGGGTGGTGTCATCTGCATATCTGAGGTTATTGATATTTCTCCCGGCAATCTTGATTCCAGCTTGTGCTTCTTCCAGCTCAGTGTTTCTCATGATGTACTCTGCATAGAAGTTAAATAAGTAGGGTGACAATATACAGCCTTGATGTACTCCTTTTCCTATCTGGAACCAGTCTGTTCCAAGACCAGTTCTAATTGTTGCTTCCTGACCTGCATATAAGTTTCTCAAGAGGCAGGTCAGGTGATCTGTTATGCCCATCTCTTTCAGAATTTTCCACAGTTTATTATGATCCACACAGTCAAAGGCTTTGGCATAGTCAATAAAGCAGAAATAGATGTTTTTCTGGAACTCTCTTGCTTTTTCCATGATCCAGTGGATGCTGGCAATTTGATCTCTGGTTCCTCTGCCTTTTCTAAAACCTGTAGCTAGACCTGGACAAAAGGGGCGATCTTGAAAATAGACCTGTTCAGATTAAGCAGAAATTTCCTTGAATTGGAGAGTTTGTATCTATCTGACTGAACTGTTGCAAGCATCGGTAACAAGATACCATATAGATTTGTTTCCATTTTATTGCTTTCATTTATATTATCAATATTCTTAGAGAAACAGTAATAATCATCATAATGGCCAAAAGGTGGGAAGGAAAAAATAAAGATATGGCTAAGCTGACAGTTCAGAAATTAGGAGTTAACTAAACAACGATGAGTATGAGAACTCATATATTCATGATCTTTGAAACAATCGTCTCTACATATTTAACACAGAATTTTTTTTCTCCCCCATCTTTTATAAGCTTTGTGTATTTTGTCCAGAGTCTTTCGTCTGACCAAAATAAAGAACAGGGGCAGAGATTACTTTACTTTGGCAAAAAACCCGGTATTTTTGCTTACCTTAAAGGTATCTAAAAATTCTTGAAATGGAAAACTTTTAAATTAAGCTGATTTTAATTCGAAAAGTGGCTTATCCCTTATGAAGTGAATATAGGAGAAATTAAATGAATTTAAGAGAAAAAGAAAAATATTCTTAAATGCAACAAGTGATAACTGGGCTTGGAAACATTGAAAATGTTTACAACCCCTGACATATTGGGTGGGAGATGAAAAGCTTTAAGAAATTGTGGACTCATGATGACATTTCTTGCATCTGGAAGCTTTACTTAACTTAAATTTCTACTCTACTTTCCCCCACTTTGCCTTAACACAGTCTTCTGAACCGTTTTCTGTTCTTACATCATCTCATCATTGTCCTGAGAGCTGAGAAGAACTTGATGGGCCTTCCTAAGCCTGTGACTGTTAATGGAGGTCAGAGTACCAGCCCATTTCAATAATTTTCATGCTGTAAATAATGTGATTTTGAAACAAGATGGCGGTTGCTGGCCAAGTATGAAAAAACATGCTAGTTTTAATAGAAAACTCTATTTTCAAGTGCATTTCACAGTTTATAGAGTGAGAAATGCCTAATTCTCACCATGTGAACTTCCAGATTGCTTATGTTGAGTAGTGCAGATGTAGCTGTCTTGAGAACCTTTGAAGCCCAAATCCAGCTTTTATCTCAAAACATCTTACTTTTATAATAACATATACGAGAAGCGGTGATCTGTCTTAGCATCATGGACAAGTTTTCCATCACCACTGAACCCATGTGTGGAGCGGCGTAGCATGCGTAACATCATGCCTGTTTGATTCTAAAAGTCTGCACTAGAGTCTGTGGATAAAAAGACTTAGGCCTATCTGGCAGCTGTTAAATCACAAAGGCTGTTGGACTGTGAATCAGATGTAGAAAATATTTGTTTAGTGGTCTGCTGCTAAGTCGCTTCAGTCATGTCTGACTCTGTGCGACTCCATAGACGGCAGCCCATCAGGCTCCCCCGTCCCTGAGATTCTCCAGGCAAGAACACTGGAGTGGGTTGCTCTAGTGGATTTGAATTCTATACTGTATATTGTATACATTTTTATGGTGGATGATATCCCAGAAAAATCCTGAAACATTGAGTTGATTAATTAATTGCTTAATTAAATGACTTCTTGTGGTTTTTAGGGTAAAGTCTAAGGTTTCCAAGTAATATACTAGTCCTTGCAAGTCTCTCTAGACTCATTTGACCTCATTCTTCCCTCTCTGTCTGTGTACAAGCTGTGATAGACTTAGAGCTATAATAGACTTTGTTTCTTGAGTGTTGTATGCTCTATCCTGCCCTAGGATTTGCATTTGCTGTTTCCTCTGGCTGAAAACTCTTCCTCTTGGTCCCCTGAAAGTGAAAGTCACTCAGTCCTGTCTGACTGTTTGCAACCCCATAGACTATACAGTGCATGGAATTCTCCAGGCCAGATACTGGAGTGGGTAGCCCTGCCCTTCTCCAGGGGGTCTTCCCAACCCAGAGATCGAACCCAGGTCTGCCACATTGCAGGCAGATTCTTTACCAGCCGAGCCACCAGGGAAGCCCAAGAATACTGGAGTGGGTAGCCTATCCATTCTCCAGCAGATCTTCCCAACCCAGGAATCGAACTGGGGTCTCCTGCATTGCAGGCAGATTCTTTACCAGCTGAGCTACCAGGGAAGCCCTAGTTCACTATTACTCATCCTTTAGATTTTGGCTCAGATGCCACTTCTGCTAGGAAACTGTTCCTTATATACCATTGTACACTCTAGTCACACTGTATACTTTCTTTCATAGTGCCTGGAGCAGGGTGTAATGATTCACTTACTTGTATATCTATTTGATTGGTGTTTGGCTCCTATACAGGACTCCATGAGAATAGAGACCATGTTTCTTTTGCTTTTCATTTATATTGTCAGTGTCTAGTAAAGTGCCTGGTTCATGGGTAGTGGTCCGCAAATGTTTGTTGAATAAAAATATTGCATCAAGCACCTAACAGAATGGCTGGTATGCAGTAGTCTCTAAGTAAAGAGCAGCTATTAGACTGGTCTTCTGAATTGCCAAGAAAATTTAGCTTCTATGGATGGAGTTATCTTTGACTTTATGGCTCACTTTACTTCACAGTTCTAATGAATTCCTGGACAAACCTGGAAGGTCACATCTTTGGTGTCTTAGTTTCCCAAGAATGGGTTGATTGATATCAGCAGTTGCATCAACCAATCCCTAGGAAAGCATGAATGCCAAACTGATTGTGAGATGTAGATATACTTTGGGAAATAATTCTTGTACTGTGTAAAACTATGAATGTATTGGGTTCTAAACTCTTCCTCCCATTCTTTTATGTCTGTCCTTTCTCTCTTCATTCTAGTCTCAATGCCTTTGAAAGGAAAGTGGTACGACACTAGTGTCTGTTTCCCTTTCTCTGTGCTAGACCATGTTATGTACAGTATTTTGTTTTTAATATTCTCATGAACCATTTGAAACAGGTATTTTGCTCTCCATTGAATGGATAAAGAAATTGAGGCCATGACAGGTTAAGAAACTTGACTCAGGTAATTTAGATAGTAAATGATGGAGTTGAGATTTAAGTAAAAGTCTCTTATTGCAGATCTTGTGATATTTTCCACTATTCTAACTAGAATAGCTAGCTTTACAAGTGTCTCTAATACCTGGAGTGTTAGTTGTCCTCTCTAATCCAAACAGGGTAGAAGCTGGGGTGGCTGGAGTTGGGGTTCAAGCCTTCTCATGGTTACAATTTCCTACCTCACTTTACAAAGGGTCTGACAACCCACTGGAGAGAAATGTGAACTCAACCAGACTGATAAAAATATGTGGGACCATGGAAGGAGGAGCCTGGTGGGCTGCAGTCCATGGGGTCGCTAAGAGTTGGACACGACTGAGCGACTTCACTTTCACTTTTCACTTTCATGCATTGGAGAAGGAAATGACAACCCACTCCAGAGTTCTTGCCTGGAGAATCCCAGGGACGGGGGAGCCTTACAGGCTGCTGTCTATGGGGTCACACAGAGTCGGACACGACTGAAGTGACTTAGCAGCAGCAGCAGGGTAACCAAAAAGTAGTTTGCTGTTGGGTTATTTAGAGACCAGAAGATCTCTGGAGAGAGCTCACCAAAGTGGAAGAGAAGGCTGGCTCACAGAGCAGACCCAGCCCTGCCCGAAGGTCAGAGGCTGGAAGTACAACAGTTGACTGTCACGGAATCCATTTCAACTCAAGCACCCAGGGAAAGGGTCAGCCTGTTGATAGGAAGACAAGTCACGTTCTCGAACTCGAACTAAAGGTGATACAGAAAGAAGAGTCTCTCACTCAGCTGCATATGATATGCCAGTTTCACTGTCAGAATTTTCAGGGAGCAGCGTCACAGAGGCAGAATCTCTGACTTGAGTTGTCTTCTGAGGTTTTGTGTGGTCCTGCGTCACCTGATAGTGATGGAGGACTATGGCCAGGTGTATTTTTTCTGAGGATTCCTTCACAGATTTGTGGCTGAAGGGAGATTAAGTTTCCACATCTTTTGGGATCAAAGACAATTGCTATTAACACTGGCGTGGAACTATCTGTTGTGCTCAGTTGCCCTGTCGTTTCTGACTCTTTGTGACCCTGTGGGCTGTAGCCTGCCAAGCCTGTCTGTCCATGGGCAAGAATACTGGAGCAGGTTGCCATTTCCCTCGCCAGGGGATCTTCCTGACCCAGGGATTGAACCCACATCTCTCATGTTTCCTGCATTGGCAGGTGGTTCTTTACCACTAGCGCCATCTGGAAAGTCCTGTGTCTATCTGTAGTCACTGTTTAGTGATGCCTGAGATACTTGGGCTCCATCTGGAATAATAAGATTAATGAAGCAGATTCTCTCAACAGGCATGTTCTGTGAGGCATAAGGGCTTAGGGCTGTAGGAGACGGGATACATTATCTTTTATTTGTGTGTGGAATTTTCATTTTTTCTTAATTAAGAGACTCTATTTTGAACACAATCCTCTCTTAAGGTTCTGATCAATTTGTGCATATAAGTAGAATTAACTTAGGCTTCCATAGTGAAATAGATAAAAAGAATTGGAGTAGAGTCAGGAGACATGAGTAAAAGATAAATAAATCTATCTAGTGAATATTTGGGACTTCCCTAGTGGCTCAGCAGTAAAGAATCCACCTGCCAAATAGGAGAGAGATGCAGGTTCAATCCCTAGGTCAGGAAGATCCCTTGGAGAAGAAAATGGCAACCCACTCTGGTATTCTTGCCTGGGAAATCTCATGGAGATTACAGTCCATGGGGTTGCAAACAGTTAAACATGACCTTAACGACTAAAAACAACAACAACAACAACAACAACTGAATATTTACTTAAATTTAACATTCTGCAGGATCCTGGGTATGTGATGGTGCCTTAATGAAGCTTATAGACTAGTGAGGAAGATACACATTAAAATCAATTGTACAGTCTTGCAAAATTAAAAAAACTACAAGAATATATGTAAAATTATTTGAGTGGTAAGTGGTATGAAGTTAATGGTTTGGGCAGAGCCTTGAACAGGGGAATGTAGCTTATGGAGGTTAAGCAAGGCTTCCTGGATGAGAATAATGCTCTATGTAAGGATTTGAACTGGGGATGCAGGCAGCTGGCAGAATGTTTTATAAAGTGGGATCAGCAAGGCCAAAAGCTTAATGATGAGAGGAGGCAAACATTTCTCAATTTTACCTCTACCAGTAAAACCAGAGTATTGAACAAGGCGATTCTTTTACTTTTTTTTTAACATAACAGTCCATAAGTTGTTTATTTGAATATATTTGAAGATATATTTTCTGATTATGTGTGACAACATGAGTTTGATTTTCTCCTCCACCACATCCTAGCTTTAAATTTCCTCTGCTATAAAATAGGAATAAAAATATATGTTTTACCCACATTCTGAAGTTACTCTGTGGATCAAAATAATATAGCCCATATATCACCCCATAAATGTAAGATGCTTAAGTTCATGTACAATTTCAACCTGATAAATCTGAAGGCAGACATTCTAGGTCAGGTGCACTGGGCTGTGAGTCTCACCAGGTGGTGAAAGTGGCATAATTTAATGCCTTGCTCTTTGGGGAAATGTTTCAGAATTCTCATGGTGGACAAGTGGTGTCACTCGGGAAACTAAGAATAGAGATCTGTTATAACCTACAAATACAATCAAGGGCCCTTTAACATTGGAATTGCAAAATGATTTTCCTGTGGCCCTTTACCCCAGTATATATTTTTAAGTGAATAAACTTTGAAGCTAATGCTTATTAAAATATTTTTTCTTGGAAAAAAATCTCTTCAAAGGCCTCACTGGGAAAAATGAATGTGGAAGATAGACTGTAGAAATGGATGATGGATAAGGAGTCTTAAGACCTCACTCTGGTTGGGGTTCAGTTATCAGTGAGGAGGTTGGCATAAATAATATGCAAGCCCTCAGGAAGCACATCTTTTCTGTTTGATGTTTTATTTGGTGTCACATGTTCTTTTGGCTATCTCCATCTGCAGTTTGTCTCAGCTTTCACCAGGCTTTGAATACTAATGAGGCATTCATTTCACATCTCACCACTGTGGAGCTTCCACTAATTCACAAAGAAAGTCTCAATTTTTTTTTCCCCTGGGAGGCTCTCTTCAAATAGTTCCATGGTGCCCACAAATCAGTCATTAATGCTAAGCTAGCAGTGGAGCAGAAACCCAGAGTTGCCCCTCAAGCCCCGATCCTGAAACTTCTGCACTGACGTCTTGGCACAGAAAGGACATCAGTGGTGAGCACAGAGCCGGGATGGCCCAGGCTGGCCCCCGCCCTGGGAAGTGCCTCAGTGCTGGACCACCTCTACTCTAAGTCAGATTTCGATCATGCTGTGTTACAAGTGATGACACACAATAGGAGACAAACAGCAGAGCTAAATTACCTCCTGCTGAGAGGTGTGCAAAGCTGGCTATATAGAAGAACTGGAAGTAAGGAAGTGTCAGTCGCTCAGTTGTGTCCGACTCTTGGCAACCCCATGGACTGAAGCCTGCCAGGTTCCTCTGTCCATTGAATTCTCCAGGCAAGAATACTGGAGTGGGTTGCCATTCCCTTTTCTGGGGCATCTTCCCGACTCAGGGATCGAGCCTCGGCCTCCTGCATTACAGGCAGATTCTTTACCATCTGAGCCACTGAGGAAGCCATTCAAACCAAATTTTGAAGGATGGACATGATTTTGATGGGCTAAATGAAAATAAAATGCATTTAGGGTAGAGGGAACATATAGGAAAAGGAGACAAAAACATGAAAATAAGCAAAATTTGTTGCAACAGTAGGCCAGATTGGTTGAAAGGTCAGGGGTTCAGGGGGTGTAGTACTGAAAAGTTTGGAAAATGTCGAGTGAAAGAGAGATACTTGAAAGTCAAACAAGAATTTGGGCTTCATTTTATTCACCTGTGTTGCCATTGACAGCAGTTCTGCAGAGGAGTGATCTGTACAGGATCACTCTCGCAGGGGAGGGGACTGACAGGGAGAAGATTCTACAGCAGAGGTATGGAAACACAATGTGAGCCACGAAGTGTAACTTTACATTTCCTGGTAGCCACATGTATAGCCACATGTATTAGTTTTGTATTTCTACTCTAACAAGTTACCATACATTTACTGCCCTAAACAATACAAACTTAATCTCTGAAAGTTCTGGAGGTCAGAAGTCTAAAATCAAGCTGTTGACCGGACTGCTTTCCTTTTGGATTCTTCAGGCTAGAATCTGTTTCCCTGACAACTCTGACTTTAAGGGAACTCCTATATTTTTTGGGTCACAACCCCTTCCTCTATCTTCAGAGCTAGTAGTTTAGCATCTTCTGTAGTCAACTCTCCTTCTGTCTCCCTCTAGTAAGGGCCCTTGTGATTACATGAGGCTTAACTGAATAATCCAGGACAATCTTCCCACCTCAAGATCTTTAACTCTATCATATCTTCAAAGTCCCTTTTGCCCTGCTAGATAAATACTCCTAGCTTCTCAGTTCAGTTCAGTTCAGTCGCTCAGTCGTGTCCAACTCTTTGCGACCCCATGAATCGCAGCACACCAGGCCTCCCTGTCCGTCACCAACTCCTGGAGTTCACTCAGACTCATGTCCATCGAGTCAGTGATGCCATCCAGCCATCTCATCCTCGGTCGTCCCCTTCTCCTCCTGCCCCCAATCCCTCCCAGCATCAAAGTCNCTTCCAAGGAGTAAGCGTCTTTTAATTTCATGGCTGCAATCACCATCTGCAGTGATTTGGGAGCCCCCAAAATATAAAGTCTGACACTGTTTCCACTGTTTCCCCATCTATTTCTCATGAAGTGATGGGACCAGATGCCATGATCATCTTAGTTTTCTGAATGTTGAGCTTTAAGCCAACTTTTTCACTGTCCTCTTTCACTTTCATCAAGAGGCTTTTTAGTTCCTCTTCACTTTCTGCCATAAGGGTGCTGTCATCTGCATATCTGAGGTTATTGATATTTCTCCTGGCAATCTTGATTCCAGCTTGTGTTTCTTCCAGTCCAGCATTTTTCATGATGTGCTCTGCATATAAGTTAAATAAGCAGGGTGACAATATACAGCCTTGACCTACTCTTTTCCTATTTGGAACCAGTCTGTTGTTCCATGTCCAGTTCTAACTGTTGCTTCCTGACCTGCATACAGATTTCTCAAGAGGCAGGTCAGGTGGTCTGGTATTCCCATCTCTCTCAGAATTTTCCACAGTTTATTGTGACCCACACAGTCAAAGGCTTTGGCATAGTCAATAAAGCAGAAGTAGATGTTTTTCTGGAACTCTCTTGCTTTTTCAATGATCCAGCGAATGTTGGCAATTTGATCTCTGGTTCCTCTGCCTTTTCTAAAACCAGCTTGAACATCAGGAAGTTCACACTTCACGTATTGCTAAAGCCTGGCTTGGAGAATTTTGAGCATTACTTTACCAGTATGTGAGATGAGTACAATTGTGCGGTAGAATTGTGCGGTAGTTTGAGCATTCTTTGGCATTGCCTTTCTTTGGGATTGTAATGAAAACTGACCTTTTCCAGTCCTGTGGCCACTGCTGAGTTTTCCAAATTTGTTGGCATATTGAGTGCAGCACTTTCACAGCATCATCTTTCAGGATGGGATATGGAATTTGATGTTGTTGGGAGGCCATTATTCAGCCACATTAAAATATATAAAATGAAACTAGTGAAATATTGCACAATATTAATTTCAACCCAATATATTAAAAACACAATAATTTCAACATGTAGTCATTATACAAGTTATTAATTATGTTCTCTTTTTAATACTGAGTCTTGAATACAGCAGGACTTGGTCCTCACAGCATGTCTCATTTCAGATGAGACACAGTTGAAGGACCCCATCTCCATGTATGGCTCGTGGCTGCAGTGTTGGACAGTACTGTTTTAGAAGGAGGGTGACTTGCTGAAAGACGGAAATCTAGGTGGGCTGCAGTAGAAGGGAACAAAGGTGACAGACCTTGAAATCAACATTAAGTAACGGGATATGCTAGGAAGAGGTGGAGAGAGGAGTGACAGGGATGGTGGCTGTTACCTACAATCACTGATGTGGGAATTTTTCTTTCTTTGACCAGAAGTGTATGAGTCCTGCTTCAGATAAATGAACAAACTGTCCAGTAGAAAGTCAGAAATGTGGGTCTAGAAGTCAGGAGAGGGTTTGGGCTGGCAGCTTACGCTTAGAATTACTTTATGAGAGATGGCTGGATCCATGATGTGGCTGAGAACCAGAACCTTGGAAAAGTCCATGAGGATGGAGCAGATGGAAGAAGGGAGACTGAAGAGAAAGTGGGGGAGCATGGGCATTCCTAAGATTAGAGGAAGGAGAAATGGTAGCGGCAGGGAGGGAGGCGGGGCTTTTCCAATGCCCAGGAGTATTTCTGAGATGACCATGATGAGTCTCCTTGTGGGTTTGGAGTCCTTGCTTCAGATCTGAGGTCATTATTCAGCCTCCCACGCAGAGGTACTTTTCAGTCTTCAGTGGGAGTGGGAAGATGCTTGTTTACAAAACTGTTCATCTTTAAAGAATAACTTTATGGCTGTATCTACCAAGATGGGTTTAGCATTCGACAATTACGTGGTTAAACTGATGAATATAGATAGCAGAAGGAGACATTTCAGGCCCCTCTCTCTTCAACTCCAAAGGATTTTTTTCTATAGAAAAACTAACAGAATAATTGCCAGGTCTTCCTTCAATGTGAAAGTGTTTAAATGATCTATCATCTCTTTGGAACAAATCCTATTTCCTTTCTAGATTCCTGCTTTTAATCTCTTAAAGAGGCACTTCTTAAGCACTGAGTTTGTAAGTCAAGCTACCAGGGTTCAAATCCCAGGTCTCACTCTTATTAACTGTCTTTGAACTAGTTACTTAATCTTTTTTTGCCTCCATTTCTCATCAGAAAAATATGGACAATCACAGTATCTACCTTGGCATTGCTGTGAGAATTAAATGTATATGTATATTTATATCTATACACATTGCTCTCCTCTGAACTCTCTCCAAAAGTTTAGAACATTCTGTCTCCATTTTAACAATATGGAATGACTCCTTTGGTGATTAGATATTTTATTTGTCTTATTAGCTTAAATCATCCCATTCCTAGTCCCTCCCAATCCAACTCTCCCATCTCTGGCTCTGTATTAAAATGCTTGAAGATATTTGCTGTACTTCACCTATAACATCATGTTTAGTTACAGATAAATCTAACAGCCAAACAAAGCCTTCATTGATTAATTCCTGGTATAACTGACTCAAGATAGATTAAAAAAAATTAAAAAGGACAAAGGTGAAAAATAAGATTAAACATACCTAAGGAAGAAGCACAAGCTGGAATCAAGATTGCCAGGAGAAATATCAATAATCTCAGATATGCAAATGACACCACCCTTATGGCAGAAAGTGAAGAGGAACTAAAAAGTCTCTTGATGAAAGTAAAAGCGGAGAGTGAAAAAGTTGGCTTAAAGCTCAACATTTAGAAAATGAAGATCATGGCATTTGGTCCCATCACTTCATGGGAAATAGATGGGGAAACAGTGGAAACAGTGTCAGACTTTATTTTTTTGGGCTCCAAAATCACCGCAGATGGTGATTGCAGCCATGAAATTAAGACGCTTACTCCTTGGAAGGAAAGTTATGACCAACCTAGATAGTATATTCAAGAGCAGAGACATTACCTTGCCGACTAAGGTCCGTCTAGTCAAGGCTATGGTTTTTCCTGTGGTCACGTATGGATGTGAAAGTTGGTCTGTGAAGAAAGCTGAGTGCCGAAGAATTGATGCTTTTGAACTGTGGTGTTGGAGAAGACTTTTGAGAGTCCCTTGGACTGCAAGGAGATCCAACCAGTCTGTTCTGAAGGAGATCAGCCCTGGGTGTTCTTTGGAGGGAATGATGCTAAAACTGAAACTGCAGTATTTTGGCCACTTCATGCGAAGAGTTGACTCATTGGAAAAGACTTTGATGCTGGGAGGGATTGGGGGCAGGAGGAGAAGGGGATGACCCAGGATGAGATGGCTGGATGGCATCACTGACTTGATGGACGTGAGTCTGAGTGAACTCCGGGAGTTGGTGATGGACAGGGAGGCCTGGCGTGTTGTGATTCATAGGGTCTCAAAGAGTCTGACACGACTGAGGGACTGAACTGAAATCAATATTGCTATATTGTGCAACTATTTCTTCATTTTATGACCTTATTGCAGCCAAAGAATAAAGGCAAAACTTTGCAGAATTAAAACAGTTCTGTAAGATTCAAGTAGAATTTACCAATAGATGGTTCCTTCACACTTTTCCAGAAAATTGTTTCTTACATATTGGTACTAAGCATATTGACATGGGAAGCCATCTGAATATCTTCAAGTTTTATTGTCTGATTTATTTGCATCAAAAATAGCCCTTATGGATAAAAATAGGAAAATTGTGTTTTTCTCATTCTCATAACTTATTCTGTGTAAAGATTCAAATGAAAATGTACATACTCAAGCACACATTTTAATGTACAGGATGATCTTTTTCATCCTAGAGTTTTGCTTTATTTTTTGTTTTTGGTTCTTGGTCCTCTTACTTACCTAGGAAATAGATGGATGGCTGCTTCCTGTAGAGCTCTCTACTCTTAAATCTCTTTGGTCTCCTTCTGTAGATGACACTTTTCTTTTGAGTCTAGAATATCATTGTTGAAGAATAACAAACATTGTAGTTTTATGGAAATGATCTCAGGATGTACAATAATACTCTTTAGAGTTTTCTTGAACATTTTGGTCATTAATAATGGAGACCAGTGATTCTTAATCAGGGGAAATTTTGTCCTCCAAGGGACATTCAACAACATCTGGAGACATTTTGATTTTCATGACTGGGGAAGGACACAGCTACTGCATTTCTTGTGTGGAGGCAGAGTTGCAGCCAAATGTTTCACAACAGACAGGACAGTCCCCCTTTATCCCAACAAAGAATCATCCAACCCTAAATGTCAATAGTGCAGAGGATGAGAAGCCCTGCTCTAGATTAAGTTCTAAAGAGAAGAGGAGTGTCCCAAAACAGGGGTGGAGGAATAAAAGCATTAAGAGGAGGTCATGACAGGGGTCATATTTATTTTCAAGATTAGCTTTTATGCTTTTTCTATGTTTCTAGCCAGTATAACATTACATACTACTGTCCTAGGACGCATTGGAATCTATGGCCATTCCAGGCAGCTCTATAACCTGTCATTTACCTTTTATGGAAGTTTATAATTTGTGAGTTTCAGAAAAACATCTACTTCTGCTTCATTGACTACACTAAAGTCATTGACTGTGTGGATCACAACAAATTGTGGAAAATTCTTAAAGAGATTAGAATACCAGATCACATTACCTGTCTCTTGAGAAACCAGTATGCAGGTCAAGAGCAACAAGTAAGAACTGGATATGGAACAAATGACTGGTTCAAAACTGGGAAAGAGTACTACAAGGCTGTGTATTGTCACCCTGCTTATTTAACTTCTATGCAGAGTATATAGTATGAAATCTCGGGCTGGATGAATCATAAACTGGAATCAAGATTGCCAGGAGAAATAGCACCAATCTCAGATATACAGATGATACCACTCTAATGGCAGAATGTGAAGAACTGAAGAGCTTCTTGATGAGGGTGAAAGAGGAGAGTGAAAAAGCTGGCCTGAAACTAGCATTAAATGACTAAGATCATGGCCTCTGGTCCCATCACTTCATAGCAAATGGGGAAAAAGTGAACACAGTGAGAGATTTTATTTTCTTGGGCTCCAAAATCACTGCGGATGGTGACTGCAGTCATGAAATGGAAAGACGCTTGCTCCTTGGAAGGAAAGCTATGACAAACCTAGAGAGTGTATTAAAAAGCAGAGATACCACCTTGCAGACAAAGGTCTGTGTAGTCAAAGATATGGTTTTTCCAGTAGTCATGTATGGATGTGAGAATTGGACCACAAAGAAGGCTGAACACCAAAGAATTGATACCTTCAAATTGTGGTGCTGGAGAAGACTCTTGAGAATCCCTTGGAATGCAAGGATATCAAACCAGACAATTCTAAAGGCAATCAACCCTGAATATTCATTGGAAGAACTAAGACTGAAGCTCTAATACTTTGGCCACCTGATGGGAAGAGCCGACTCATTGGAAAAGACCCTGATGCTGGGAAAGATTGAAGACAAAAGGAGAAGGGTGCAGCAGAGGATGAGGTGGTTAGATAGCCTCACTGACTCAATAAACATGAATTTGAGCAAACTCTGGGGGAGATAGTGGTGGATAGAGGAAGTGGCCATGCTGCAGTCCAATGGGTTGCAGAGTCAGAAATGACTCAGTGACTGAACAACAGTATATTATTTGAGTATATTCAGGAGATCCTGCAATCAACCAGCTATTGTGGTCAATTATCTGGGTACAGTCTTTCCTTGACATACACAAAAAGAGGCAAACTAATTCCCAAGATTGAAATGATTTCAGTTCAAAAAAATCAATCCTATGGGAAGATGGCTGTCAGGAGTTGTAGGAGAATGGTCTAGAGGATCAGGGAGGGGAATGGTGTGTTTATTTTATTTAATACAAAGATTAATTTAAAAAAGGATATAAAGTGTCCAACATAGTACAGTATATCACATGTGGTAAAATCCCAGAAAATTTCAGTTATTTTAATTCTGTAAATTTAGGATCTGAGATGTAAATGAGATAATTCACATAATAAGAGGAAAGGAATTTTATGCTCATTTCCTAGGTAAAGAGCAGGGAAAAGTTCAGCCACAAAAATGCCCTTTTCCTTTGCATTGGTTGATGCTGCTTGCCTTCACATTGGTTACTATGTTGAATACACCCACTCATTTGATCTAGATTTTTTTTTAATAAAGCTCTGACTGTTTCCCTAATAGACAAACCATAACCATGATGAAACAGGCTAAGGAGTCTTTCCTTCTGTCCACGATCTCTTGACCATATTTTCACTTTTTTATGTTTTCCTCTCAGTCCGGGAACATCAGAAACTAAAGGTCTCTGTAGGCATCAGAAGAGACACACCAGCTGGATGGTAGTGAGGTAATTAGCTGGAGAACCTAGATTCCAATCATGGTTTTTGTCTCTGAAGTTATATGACCCTAGACTCTGTGATACTTAACCTTTTGTTTACCTCTGACCTCAGCTTGACCATAACGGTTATTAGGAAATTCACCACCATCCAAAAGGAATGTTTGGAAGGTTAATGACATAATTGTATCTAATCCTGATGATGAGGAGAGAGTAAATATCTGCATTTTGGAAATACATAATAAGTCTAACCAGGTAAATTTCATTTATTGAACTAAATATATCCAAAAGGGAAATCATATGAAGAGTTTTCAGTTTTAACAATTTCGTTCTTTTCAGTGGCCTGAGAGAGTTCCAGAGCTTCTAAAGTAGGGCACATATGTTCTCAGCACAACTGGAACTTTTGATATTAAAGGGTTGTGAGTTTCCTGCAAGGCAATTATGCAGTTAGATTAACAGACAGCATTTTCCTTGCTTCCTCCCCTGAGCAAATTACCACACCTGTCTTCAGAGCAGAGAAACAGATTTTTTCAGCTCATTTTTTACTTTTTCTGGATTAAAGATCTCACAGATCACTCCCTCTACCTGACACTGCTTTAGAGTAGCAAGGTGAGCCGAAAATCTAGACTCTACATGTCCTGTCTGTGGGAAGGCACCCTCTTAACTCCCGAAATCTCTGTTATCTGAGATCAAACATTTATTGGACCTGAAGAATAAGGGCAGGATGGAGGGCCTCAATATGAGGATGGGGCCTGGTTACCTGGAGAACGTAGGGAAAATGCGGGAGGAATGCAAACCAATCTGAGCTCCCTGGTGTCAGCTGTGAAATTTGAGCAAAGAATTCACTCTGCATAAATAAAAAGACTAAATATTTATGAGCAAGTACTATTTTCTGAGCATGATGTGAGGTATTTTCACATATATTATTCTGGCTTAAGCTTTGCATCAGTTTTCTGAAGGGTATTATTATCACCGTTCTTAGTGATTAGTAAAGAGTGGTTGAATTGCTTGCCCAAGGTCACACAGCTCATAAATAAGAGCCAGGATTCAAATCCAGATTAGTCTGATGCCTAAACCCATGCTCTTTTTCATAAACCACCATCCTTTTGCAAATGGTAAAACTTTTTCACATTTCTCTTCTTCTCAGTTATCACATCCCTTCTCGACTTTTCTAAGGATTTTGGGAAATTCAGTTGTACACGTGAGCATGTGAAAATGGAGACAGCAAGTTTTTGCAAACAATGGTAACCATTACTGCAAATACCATTGTACTTGTAGTTTGTAAAGTGCTTAGTATATGAATGCAACCCTATTATTACCTAGTAATAGTGTGTATTATTATAATAACATACAATTATTTAGCTTGGGTAAAATTAGAATGGTATATATTTAAGATGTCATCCAGGTTCTATTTTTCAAGACCTTCTAGAATACACTGTTTCATTTAATAAATTGCATCATAATCTGTAACATATAGGAAGATGATTTGCATTAAAAATTCACCTTTAGTTAGGAATTTCCTGTTTTAGTAAGATTTGGCAATTTGAATTTATTAACACTGAAAATGCAGTAATCAAATAACATACAAATCTCATATAGTTCTTGATATGAGGAGTATCCATGGGAACCATTTGGCCCAGCTAGCTAAATGTCTGATGTGTCTGAGAGAGAAAAAGTTGCTTTGAGATGTGTCTGCCCCCAGCTTCAGACTACTGGGCAGCAAGCCCAGAGACCAGGTGCTGACACGCAGAGACCACCAAAACCACCAAAACCTTTCCCATTGCAGTGAGCTAACAAGTAGCTCTGATAGTGCATAAAATACTCAATTCACCAGGCAATAATTCTTCTGCTCTTTTGCTAAACCTTTGACTTTTAAGGGATGTCTCTCCTTCCCCTCTGTGCCCATTAGAATACTCATTAGAAGTGGCTAAGGCCAGTAGATGTCATTCTGCAATGTCTGAGCAATGGTGGTTCAAAAAATTGGTGGTTAATAGTTTTGAAATAAGAACCCCAAATCAGTTTTCTATTTTTTTTTTTAAATTTCATGGTTTTGAGAAATTAATGATTTCTCTGATTTTATTTATTTGATGAACACATATTTATTGGTCAGTTATGATGCCTCCAATCCTCCACAAGCTTATAATGGGATATACAAGTAAATTCAATGTAATATACAAGCAACCTGAATACAAGGGAGTATGTAATCTGTGGTACGTACTATATTACCAGCCACTATAATTTACTTTAGTCAAGTTTTGCTGCTTACACATTGTGTGCCAGACTTAAAGCTGGTTCTGGGGATATCAATATGAACCAAAAATTGATTCTAAGCCCTTCTTCATTTATCAGATAGCCAGAGTTATGATTTAAAAAATGTCTTTTAATGGGTGATAGCTACAGATGAAATTTATGTATTTAGGATAAGTTTAGTCTTTAATATGATATTTGAGGAAGATATACAACTATGAAATGTCAATCATCAGTCTGAGAGTCAGCATATTCAGGGAAATGCTGGGATTCCTTGCTCTTCAGAAATCCTGGCTTGGTGCTATGCCAGTTTCTGCTCCTATTTGCTTAAGAATATCCTGTCTAATTTCTGGCTCCCTCCAGTTTGCAAGTCTCCAGGGAAGCTGCCTTTTTGCTAGTAGAGGAGAAAGGGAGGGTACGTCATCCGAGCATCACCCTTGACGAGGCGCCAGGGCTGACCTGAGTTCCTGGGAACCATTCAGGGCATGAGGATTTACTAGGGCTTGGACCTTATCCACCACTGTAGCCAGGGGCCTAGAATCAAATTAGATAATGGAGACGGATCCAGCTTGCCCGAGGGTTTGGCAAGAAGGTGAGTGTCTGTGCGCCTGCTGGTGCAGCGTGTTGGCTCTGTGCCTGCTGCAGAGAATGCTCCAAGGTTGCTGTTGATTAATACGCATGCAATCATTGGACCCCCATCCAAGTGATGTGGTTCAGGGCCCTGTATGGTGCAGGTGGGGCTGGGGCCTCCCCTGCCTCCCCTTCCTCTTTTTAGGCTTCTTCTCTCAGTTGTTTGCCCTGTGGGGCAGGGTGCAAGTTCTTTTTGGTTGCTGGTTGCCCCCAGGGACAGGGTGAGTCTTGTTAAGCAAGGAAGAAGTCAGTGAATCTAGCTTTTGTTTTGCAATCCTTTGGGACAGGCTTACAACAGAGGATTTCATGATGAGTAAATTTTGGTTGTTCTAAAAGAAAAATACAGCTACTGATGTATTTGTCTCCTGGCCGTGGTTTCTGAAGTCATATTAAATTACATTAAGAGCCCTTCTCTCATTGCCACTGGTCTTTTAGTATTCACTAGACATTTAGAAAGATGATATGTGGGTGAAAGATAAAAAGCTGAATGATGGTCACTGCCTTGGGGAAGATGTTCTCACAGGGAGGAAGTGCACAGCTGGGCAGAGCAGGAAGGTCATTCTTTGGGCAGGGAGATGGTTAGAATTCTCTCTTCTGCGGCTCTGCTGTCTCTCTCAAAGTGTGGCTTAGCATTGCCAGACTAGTTATTTTAAGCTCTCACAAACAATCTCATAGGTTTATTTTTGCCCTTAGCTCTCGTAAATTGGGGCCCCCGTGCAGTGTGCTCTTGGCATTAAAATGGATTTGAGCTGCTTAAGGACTGGGGATATGGAGGGTTGGCACACTGGGGAGGGCAGACAACAAGATAGGACCACTCAAGATTAGAGCATTAAGGATGCTTCTTTAGGAATCTACAGGGCTACCAATAGAGTTCTGTAGTGTGTGAATGTGAGCATTGATTTGAAAGCCTTTCTGATACTCTTAGTAAAAGAGATCTTTTCAGGCTGCTTTGTATTTCATTTCCTTTTCCTCTCTTGTTTGAAAATTCATATTTCCCCTTTATGATAGGTTATTAATTTATCTATCCATCTATCTGTTTATTAATTCTATCAGTTTCGGAGAGAGATTTCAGTAGTGAGAGAAAGATGTTGAGAAAGCTATTTTGAGCACACTGCTTATGAGTTTCAGTCAGTGGAAAAAGCAGCGCACAGGAGGGGATAGTGCTGGTCTGTTATTAGAGCACCTAAATTGCTCATAAGAAACCAGCACAGACGGTGGGCTGCAGTTTCCCCTGCATCTGGAGCCCGTGGGACACACTAGGCTGAGGAAAAACAGTCCTCATTCTTACCATCTGTGAGTCCTCTGTAATAGACAGGGGCAAAGGCAGTCTCAAAATGAGTAGATGGATTAATTTGAAGGAATCTGGACTAGGTTATTTCCTCCCTTATTGGCTCAAGATTCCCTCAGATCTCATTGCTAGGATGTTTTTCTCTGGCTTATGACCTTGCTAATTTCCCGTAGCTGCCTTGTCAGGTGTTTACACCTTAAGTGCAAATTAGTTTATTGGCTTCTTTCCTTAGATATGGAGAGAATGATGAGTAGATGATGAGAGACAGGGCAAAGGGAAAAAGGGTAAGAAAGTGGATGCCTGGGTGTACTGTAGATCAACCTCTACTTGAAAATTTTGCCGAGGAACGGTCGTGCCTGTGGGCTCTGCCTCAGGGCCTGCCAGCTGCAACCATTTCCTGTGCCCTTCAGCAGTTCTCCAAACAGAACCATCTTTCCATTCTTGAGATGTGACATCTGTTTTAAATTATGTCAATTGTATCTAGATAGTCAAGTGATTGACACCTTCTTTGGAATATGTGTGGAAACTACAGTAAAGTGATGAGCCAGATGCTTCCAGGAGAGTAAATTACTCCCTGCATGTAAGTTAGCTATGGGGTTGGTGCATTCACCTTTTTAGGTCGCCAATAAATTACTCCTGTAGAGTAGAAAATGGACCCAGTGTGGCCGGAAGTCCTTGTACATGTGTGGAATGGGATCCCTTGTCTCTGTAATATCTTTTCTCCAAATAATTAAAAATGCTTAACACTTGGGATTTGTATATCGATTTACCAGCATCTTTTAGTCTTTTTCCATAAAATGTTTGTATGGTCTTTAAGCAGGCAATTTTTATTAAATTTTTCTAAAAGGTAAGCCTTTGAAACTAGGCCAAACTGCTTACCATAATAAAATATTACACTTATTTTTGCCTTCTGGGTGAATTCTCTCACCTCTACAATTATACAAGTTTTACATACTTCCAGGTCACATTTAAGTCATATCATACTTTATACACACACACACAAACTGTGATGTATTTGGGCTGTGTCTGGTTACCTACTCTGGTAATTTTCCAGAACTCCCTTCCCTGTATAGTTTTTGGTTAGTGTCCGCCATAGGAGACGTTTTACTGAGGTGTTGGAAAGTTGAAGTGAAGTGGTAGCCATATTGAATTCCGAAGGCCGGTGCTGGGCATTGGACACTGTGGTGACTCATGCATGTTGGTGCAGGTCTGTTGGTTCATCTGGTTGGTGCGGGGCAGTTCCATGTCCTGTGTCCCCCCCAGTTTTCATCAGATACCTTCTCCATCAGCTTGCTCAAGTGCTAAGTCAAATGAATGTGCACTACCGGCAGGTTACCTAGGCCATCAAGGTTGAGATAGTGAGAGTTTCGATTCCCAGGTCATCGTCATGGCTTCCTATTGTCTTTCTTATTTATATTCAGCTTTTCTTCCCAGCTGTCAGTTTGGCTGGCCTTCACTTTCACTTTTCACTTTCCTGCATTGGAGAAGGAAATGGCCATCCACTCCAGTGTTCTTGCCTGGAGAATCCCAGGGATTGGGGAGCCTGGTGGGCTGCCCTCTATCGGGTCGCACAGAGTCAGACATGACTGAAGTGACTTAGCAGCACCTAGTGAATTAACTATGGTTAACTCGTTATAAAGGGAATATCCTGCATAGACTCCTCCATCAGCCTGCATAGACTAGTACCACAACTGAATATCCCTAACCCCTATAATAAACCTCTATTTATATTATTTGGAGTGATATGGTGATGCAACCCTGACTGATACATAAAAATTTAGATTTTTTTTAAAACAAGCATGTGGAAAGTGAACCACATGAAGGTAGCTCTTTAAAAAAAATTTTTTTTCCGCTGCTCTGACTCCTATCCCTAGCATAGTGCTTGACACATAATAATCCGTCACTAAATATTAATTGGATGAGAAGCAAAAGTTTGGGCTTTTTATCTATATGGGCTTTTAATCTTTTTATATATAAGATAAGCAGTTCCTTAAGTTTTTATTTTATCTTGCATTTCAGATACCTATAGGACTTCCAGCTAGAGATTTGGTTGTATCAATCTGGAGATCAGCAGAAAAGTCTGGACTGAAGCTATGTAGATTTGGAGATCTTTAACATATAATAGCCACCCTTGCAGTGGCTTCATGGTGGGTGAATGATACGGCCATACCTTGACAATGGACTAGGTTTTCTTACTTCCTTTGGCTGATGTAATGATGTGAGCACATGCATGAAATGTATTTATACACTTGGGTTTCCACTTTTATGTTCTGATCATTTGCTATGAGAGAAAAATGCTCCCTGTTGACATTTCAGGCTGGGCCCCAAGTGAAAGGAGGCAGAGTAGACTGAATACCACTTGCAACATGGGTTCAAGTCCAGCTGATGTACTTTCTGAAACTGAGCCCACCCGAGTTAGGCCAAAATACAGTCTATCTGTAGATCTGAAAGTGTGAAAATAAATGCCTGTTATTATAGGCCCTGAGATTGGAGATAGTTTGTTAGGCAGGATTATTATAGCAATTGCTGATTAATATTCATAACAACTGTAAATTGAGGAGGAAGAACTTATGAAAGGATCTGAGAAGGAAAAGCCAGACAGATAAGGGAGAATTCAGGTGAGAGAAGCATCACAGTTGCCAAGAAGAGAGTATTTCAACTAGGAAAAAGCAGTGACTGGTGTTAAATGCCTCAGAGAAGTCAAATATCAAGGACCAAATTGTGTTCCTTGGATTTGAGAACAAAGATTGATGAAATTCATGTCTTATTTCTCAAGTGAAATAGGAGATGCAATCTTCTGAAAGTGAGAGAGAAGAAGACTAGAGACCTGGTGGAAAGTGATAAAAGCTTGAAAATTCACTGAGAGGTAGTGGGAAAAGAGACCATGTGATTTTTCTCTAGCAATGACTGCAGATGTGATATAAGAAAAATCTAGGGGACTGATAGGATGTTGGAGTTTTTGGGATATGTGAGACTAAAAGACACAGAAATTTTCCTGTCAATCCCTGTCATCTATAATTAACTCTCCTGAATTCTTGCAGCAATAGAATCTGTATTGTACACTTTTGTACTTTTCTATTTGTTGCCATAATATATATGTGTATGTATTTAATGTAGAATTTTATTTTATTTATTATTTATTTATTTTTATTGAGGTATAGTCAGTGTACAATATTATATACACTGTAGGTGTACAATACAGTGATTTACAATTTTTAAAGGTTATACTCTATCATTGTTATAGAACATTAGCTGTATTCCCTTCATTGTACAATATATTCTTGTAGCTTATTTTATACATAATAGTTTATCCCTCTTAGTCCCCTACTCTTATATTGCCCCTTTCTCCTTCCCTCTCCCCACTGGTAATCAATAATATGTTCTCTATGAGTCTATTTCTTTTTGGCTGTTAAATTTACTGTTATTCTGTTGTTAAGTCCAGTCTGATTCTTTGCAGCCCCACAGACTGCAACATGCCAAGCTTCCCTGTCCTTCATTATCTCCTAGAGTTTGCTCAGATTCATGTCCAGAGTCAGTGATGCCATCCAACCATCTCATCCTCTGTCACCCCCTTCTCCTTCTGTCCTTAATCTTTACCAGCATCAGAGTCTTTTCCAATGAGCTGGGTCTTTGCATCAGGTGGCCATAGTATTGGAGTTTCAGCTTCAGCATCAGTCCTTCCAATGAATATTCAGGACTGATTTCCTTTAGAATTGTCTGGTTTGATCTCCTTGTAGTCCAAGGAACTCTCAAGCATCTCTTCCAATACCACAATTCAAAAGCATCGATTCTTCAGTGCTCCGCTTTCTTTATGGTCCAACTGTCACATCCATGACTATATGGAAAAGCCTCATGGCAATCACAATCCCCAAATCTATAATGGATATACTCACATACAAAGAAAAAGGAATCCAAACATAGAACTAAAAGTAGTCATTAAACCACAACAGAAGAAAACAAAAGAATAATGGAAAAAAAGACCTATAAAAGTAATCTGAAAACAATTTATAAAATAGTAATAAGAACCTACATAATAATTACATTAAATGTAAATGGACTAAATGCTCCAAGTAAAAGATGTAGAGTGGCTGAATGGATACAAAAACAAGATATATATAAATGCTGACTACAAAGACTCACTTCAGAACCAGACTCACACAGATTGAAAATAAGGGGATGATAAAAAGTATTCTATGCAAATAGAAATAAAAAGAAACCACACAAAATAGACTTTAAAATAAAGACTGTTACAAGAGACAAAGAAGAGTACTACATTATTATTATTTTTTTAAATTCTTATATTTTTTATAAATTTATTTATTTTANGTTAATTACTTTACAATATTGTATTGGTTTTGCCATATATCAACATGTATCCACCACAGGCATACACGTGTTCCCCATCCTGAACCCTCTCTCCCTCCTCCCTGAAGAGCACTACATTATTATTAAGGGGTCAAAGCATGAAGAAGAGGTAACAATTGTAAATATATATGCAACCAATATAGAAACACCTAAATACATAAGACAAATATTAATGGATATAAAGTAGAAATAATAGCAACACAATAATAGGAGGGGACTGTAACATCCCATTTACATTAATGGACAGATCCATTCAGACTTAAAGTTAATAATGAAAGTGAAGTGAAATGAAAGTCGCTCAGTTGTGTTTGACTCTTTGCTACCCCGTGGGCTATATAGTCCATGGAGTTCTCCAGGCCAGAATACTGGAGGGGGTAGCCTTTCCCTTCTCCAGAGGATCTTCCCAACCCAGGGATTGAACCCAGGTCTTCTGAAATGCAGGCTGATTCTTTACCAGCTGAGCCTCAAGAGAAGCCCAATAATGAAACACTGGCCTTAGATGACCAGAAGGTCTTAAATGGTATATAGAGAGCACTCCATCTGAAAGCAACAGAATATACATTCTTTTTAAGTGTACAAGGTATATTCTCCAGGACAGATCACATTGTCGTTGCTGTTGTTCAGTCGCCCAGTCATGTCTGACTCTGTGACCCCATGGACTGCAGCACGCCAGGCCTCCCTATCCTTCACCATCTGTTCATTGCATCAGTGATGCTGTCTAGCCATCTCATCCTCTGATGCCCTCTTCTCATTCTGCCCTCAGTCTTTCCCAGCATCAGGGACTTTTTCAGTGAGTCACCTATTCCCATCAGATGACCAACTTCTGGAGCTTCAGCTTCAGCATCAATCCTTCCAGTGAATATTAAGGGTTGATCTCCCTTCAGATTGACTGGTTTGATTGCCTTGCTGTCCAAGTGACTTCCAGGAGTCTTCTCCAGCACTACAGTTTGAAGGCATTGATTCTTTGATGTTCTGCCTTCTTTACGGGTCAGCTCTCAGAACCGTACGTGACCATTGGGAAGACCATAGCCTTGACTATATGGGCCTTTGTCGACAGGGTAATGTCTCTGTTTTTCAACACACTGTCTAGGTCTGTCATTGCTTTCCTGCCAGGAAGCAATCGGCCTCTGATTTCATGGCTGCAGTCACAGTCTGCAGTGATTTTGGAGCCCAAGAAGAGGAAATCTGTCACTACTTCTACATTTTCCCTTCTATTTGCCATGAAGTAACGGGGCACAATGTCATGATCTTAGTTTTTTTTAATATTTAGTCTTAAGCCGACTCTTTCACTCTCCTTCTTCACCCTCATCAAGAGGCTCTTTAGTTTCTCCTCACTTTCTGGCATTAGAGTGGTATCATCCACGTGTCTGTTGATGTTTCTCCTGCCTACCTTGATTCCAGCTTGTAACTCATCCAGCCTGGCATTTCTCATGATGTGCTCAGTGTATAGGTTAAACAAACAGGGTGACAGCACTCAGCTCTGTTGTACTCCTTTCTCGATATTGAACCAATCAGTTGTTCCATACAAGGTTCTAACTGTTGCTTCTTCACCCAAATACAGGTTTCTCAAGAGACAAGTCAATGGCAACCCAGTCCAGTACTCTTGCCTGGAATGTCCCATGGACAGAGGAGCCTGGTGGGCTGCTGTCTATGGGGTCACACAGTTGGACACAACTGAAGTGACTCAGCAGCAGCAGCAGCAGCAGCAGCAGCAGCAAGAGACAAGTAAGATGGTTTGGTGTTTCCATTTCTGTAAGAGCTTTCCACAGTTTGTCATGATCCACACAGTCAAAAGCTTTAGTGTAGTTGATGAAACAGAGATAAATGCTTTTCTGAAATTCCCTTGCTTTCTCTATAATCCAGCGAATTTTGGCAATTTGATCTCTAATTTCTCTTCCTTTTTAAATCCAGCTTGAATATCTGGAAGTTCTTGATTTGCATAATGCTTACCTCATGCGAAGAGTTGATTCATTGGAAAAGACTCTGATGCTGGGAGGGATTGGGGGCAGGAGGAGAAGGGGACAACCCAGGATGAGATGGCTGGATAGCATCACAGACACGATGGACGTGAGTCTGAGTGAACTCTGGGAGATGGTGATGGACAGGGAGGCCTGGCGTGCTGCGATTCATGGGGTCGCAAAGAGTCAGACACGACTGAGCGACTGAACTGAACTGAACTGAAGCCTAGCACACACAATTTTAAATATGACCTTACTAGCAAGATCAGTGCAATTGTCCGATGGTTAGCACATTATTTGGTATTACCCAGTTTGGGGATTGGGATGAGGACTGACCTTTTCCAGTCCTGTGGCTACTGCTGGGTCTTCCAGATTTGCTAACATAATGAATGTAAAACCTTGATGGCACCATCCTTTAGGGATTTGAACAATTCTGCTGGAATTTCATTGCAGTCACTAGCTTTATTAACAGCAGTCCTTCTTAAAGCCCATTTGACTTTGCACTCCAGAATGTCTGGCTCTGGGTGAGTGACCACACCATCATAGTAATCTGGTTCATTAATATCTTTTTATACAGTTCTTCCATGTATTCTTTTCATCTTTTCTTAATCTCTTTAGTGTCTACTAGGTCTCTACCATTTTTATACTTTATTGTGCCCATCTTTGGGCAGAATTCTCCCTTGATGTTTCCAGTTTTCCTGAAGAGAACTTTTGTTGTTTTCTTCTATTATTAAGTGAAAGTGAAAGTCACTCAGTCATGTCTGGCTCTTTGTGACCCCATGGATTAGGGTCCATGGAATTCTCTAGGCCAGAATACCAGAGTGGGTAGCCTTGCCCTTCTCCAGAGGATCTTCCCAAACCAGGAGTTAAACCCAGGTCTCCTGCATGGCAGGCAGACTTTTTTTACCAGCTGAGCCACCAAGGAACTACAAGAATACTGGAGTGGGTATCCTATCCCTTCTCCAGGTGATTTTACTGACTCAGGAATTGAACTGAGGGCTCCTGCATTGCAGAAGGATTCTTTACCAGGTGACCTACCAGGGAAGCCCCTATTATTAAGCATTGTTCATTGAAAAAGACCTTGTCTCTTCTAGCCATTTTTTGGAAGTTTCCATTTAACTGGATGTACCTTTCCCTCTTTCCTTTGCTTTTTGCTTCTCTTTGTTCTTCCACTATTTATAAAGCCTTCTCAGATAACCACTTTGCCTTCTTGCTTTACTTTTTCTTTGTGATGATTTTGTTCACTACTTGCTGTACAATATTACAAACTTTTGCCTATAGTTCTTCAGGTGCAGTGTTAACTAGATCTAGTCCCTTGAATTTATTTGTTACCTCTACTGTGAATTCATATGGGATTTGATTTAAGTCATACCTGGCTGGCTCATTGGAAAAGACTGAGGCTGTGAGGGATTGAGGGCAGGAGGAGAAGGGGATGACAGAGGATGAGATGGCTGGATGGCATCAGTGACTCAATGGATGTGAGTCTGAGTGAATTCTGGGAGTTGGTGATGAACAGGGAGGCCTGGTGTGCTGCAATTCATGGGGTCCCAAAGAGTCAGACATGACTGAGCAATTGAACTGAACTGAACTGAACTGAATTGGCTGGCTTAGTGTTTTCCCCAGTTTTCTTTCAGTTCAGTTCAGTTGCTCAGTCATGTCCAACTATTTGCAACCCCATGAATTGCAGCATGCAAGGCTTCCCTGTCCAAAACCAACTCCCGGAGTTCA
>SJYQ01004867.1:183582-290097 GCA_006410935.1 Redunca redunca | reverse complement strand
ATTAGAGGTGGGAGCTGCAGGAACTGAAGAATATGAGTGAGCGTTGCCCGTCATGGTGGAGCTTGTTGGGGCTTCTGGTCTCATAACAGTCACAGGGACCTTGATTCCTTCTATTCCTCACTAGGGGCTCAGGGGCAGGCATTCAGTGTTCTTGGCACTACAGTTCTTCTTGAAAGATTTCATTAGTGAGCAATAGTCTTTTCAGATTTTGATCATCGATCTGTTTAATGACTCTGGAATGCTTTACAATCCAATTGTTTTTCTTGAAGTTAGATTTCTGGGGGCAGTTATACAAAACAGCCCTAAGTGGGTAGGTGGGGATGCCCAGTTCTGAACAAATAGAAAAGGACTGTACAAGCCTCAAGGCACCCCTTCCCCAACCCAAATTGCTTCCAGACATGGCCTTTGTTATTGGTTATCTCTCTGAGGATCTTGAAGTGAGAGCAAAAAACAACTTTATTTCAGAAAATTCAGAGGCAGACGGAGACTACAGGTGTCCCACCCAAGACCCTGACCTGAAGGCTAAGGAACAGATCCCATATTTATATAAGGAGTTAGCAGAGTCCTGTCAGTCCCAAATTAGCTTAAGTCAAGGTCTTCCTTGATGGCTCAGAGGGTAAAGACTCTGCCTACAATGTGGGAGACCTGGTTTGATCCCTGGGTTGGGAAGATCCTCTGGAGAAGGGAATGACAACCCACTCCAGTGTTCTTGCCTGGAGAATCCCATGGACAGAGGAGCCTGGAGGACTGCAGTCCATGGGGTCGCAGAGTCGAACATGACTGAGCAACTAACACGTGCACAGTCCTTAGCCTTGACATAAACACCAGTCAACACACAACCCATGCGACCTGAAAGGTTTTAGGAAGCAAGTTTGTTCCCACATTTGGAATAGAAACTAAAGTAGGACCAAAAAGCCTCATGAAAGCTGGGGTAACCCACTTTTCCCATAGTTTCAAGCCTCTAGGGTTTGATCCAAGGTGCTCGCTGAAGTCCATACTGTGTCAAGGCCTTTGCTGATACCGGGGACATCACCCAACACAAGTCACACCCAAAGGCCAGCATCAGAGCACAGCTTTGACGGTTATAGAAAACTCCCAGGAGACAAAAAAGAAGGAATAAAGGATCCTGGGATCTGAAAAGAGCAGGCTTTGTGTCTGGAGCCAGAGCTCTCAGGCTGTCAGACATCCTCCTCCCTAAGCTGCATCAGGAGGAAACCAGCAAAACAGAGGGCGGGCTGCTGCATGGGGTGCGAGGCAGCGCCTTTGGAGGCACAGGAGCTGGGTGACAAGAATGGTGGCAGCAAAGCAGTGAGGAGAGGTGCGCTGGTTCCTTGCCAGTGACCAAACCTTGCTGCATGGATTGGGAGCTTCTTAGTGTGTGGGGATGTAACGGTGCAGTGGTCCTATGTTTACGCTTCAGGATGAATTGCTCGGAGAGTGTGCTAAGCAGGGGAAAGCGGGAGGTACAGTGCTTCTGTCTGGCAGGGACCCAAGAGCTTCACAGGGCAAACTAGTCAGCAGGCAGGGGAAGCATGGGTTGATCCCATGGTGCTCTCTGGACACCTCAGGCTCCCTGGAATACTGCCTGGGGACTTCCCTGGTGGTCTAGGGGTTAAGAATCTGCTTTCCAATGCAGGGGGCTCGGGTTTGATCGCTGGTCAGGGATCTAAGATTCTACATGCCGTGGGGCAACTAGGCCCCTGTGCTGCAGTTACCGAGCCCATGCGCCATAACTAGAAAGCCCTCACACCGCAGTAAAGATCCATGTGCTTCAACTAAGACCCAACGCAGCCAAATACATATATAAATATTTTAGAAATAGACAAACACTGCCTGTGCAGCCTTTTTGCGCGTACAGGGCCTCCTGCTTGGTGTTCCTCTGCAGGCCGTGTCCACCAGCCCCGTCATGCACCGTGCAGTAAATGCTATAGTTCTGATTTGGGTTCTGATACCCTTGCAGCATATGTTTGGA
Source organism: Redunca redunca (assembly GCA_006410935.1). Lineage (NCBI taxonomy): Eukaryota > Metazoa > Chordata > Mammalia > Artiodactyla > Bovidae > Redunca > Redunca redunca. The sequence goes on along the minus strand of SJYQ01004867.1, from coordinate 288,125 downwards.
AGGAAATGGAAACCGTGCCTTCAAACTGCATTTCCTTCTTAATTTAAGAAACTTAACGGTTCTTGAAGCATTCTGCCTTCCAGAGTTGTTTTCCAAACTAAAATAAAGAAAAAATAAATAAATGAAAGGAAGCAAAAACTGATCTGGCAGGACACCTCTGCTCTCCAGTCGTCAGGGGCCCAGACTTGTTCTGTCTTTTGCTCTGCCATCCCTAGGGGACAGCAGAAAGGCGGGAGTCCATGATGACAAAATCATGATGGCTTTGAAAGAATCAAATCAAAAAAAAAAAAAAGAAAAAAAAAAAGAATCAAATCAGGGCTCTGAAAGAAAGGAGAGGCAGTGAATGCTTGTTGCCAGGCAACCACCAGTTTCTACTTAAATGGAAAGATTGTGGGGCTTGATGCCTGTGTGTGTGGTTTTTTTTTTTTTTTTTTCCAGTTCTTGTTTGTTTTTGGCCAAATTACCTGGCATGTGGGGGATCTTAGATCCCAGACCAGGGAATGATCCCATGGCTGCTGCATTAGAAGTGAGGAGTCTTAACCACTGGGCCACCAGGGAAGTCCCTGATGCTTGGTTTTAAAACTCCACTTCTGCCATCCACTATCTGTGTGACCTCAGGCAAGTCATTTAACCTTTCTGTTCCTCAGTTTCTTTACCTACAAAATAATTCTTACTTTACCAAATGGTCGTGGGCAGTAGAGTTATCCTAAAAGAGCCTACCACATGTCTGCTACATGTTGACACGTGCCCAAACACTCCCTGCCATTGCTCTGATTAGTTCTTGAGAACTGTATTTAATTTTCTTCTCAGGCCTCCTGAACTGCCACTCTCTCACTTTAAGGAGGACTGGCATCTCTGCACAGATCACTGTACAGTGACCTTTTCTAATTTTTAGCTGCTCAGTACCTATACAATATTCCACTGAATGAAAATAAATGACAGTTCATTTATCAACTTTACTGTGTGTAGGACATTTGTAATTTTCCCAGTGTTTTCCTATTATGTATAATATTGTTCTGCACACACTTCTGATATACATCTACAGATGCTCCTGTAGGGTATACACTAAGAGTGAAATTTCTGAGTCATATGCTAACCCTTGTCCTCCTCAACTTTACTAGATAATATAAGACATCTTTCCAAGTGGTCTATCAGGTTACCCGCCCACTGGCAGCATATGAGTTTCTGTTGCTCCAAATACCAACAGATTCTTAAAAATTTGCCATTCTATCGGATGTGCAGTGGTGTCTTACTGTGGTTTTGACAAGGTTTCATCTATTAGTTGTGAATATCTTGTCCTCCACCCCTGTCACTTGTCTTTTCATCCTCTTCATAATATCCTTAGTGAATAAAGTTCTTAATTTTAATGTAGTTAATAGTTTCTTCCTTTTTATTGTTGCCTTCTCCTTTGTCATTGGTACTTTTTGTTACTGTTTTTAAAAATATTTCCTTACTTGGGGTCATGAAAACAAATATTCACCTATTCTCCTTTTCAGAGGTGTAAGTTTTTATGTTTCATGTTTATATGTTTAATCCACTTTGAAATTGATTTTTGTATTTTGTGGCGGGAATTTTTATAGATACCCAGCTGGCACAGTGCCTTTTACTGGTCATTTCTCAACAACTCTGCATCTCCACCTTTGTCCAATATCAATTATCTGCTTATACGGGGATCTGCTTTGAGGCTCTTTATTCTGCTCCATTGGTCTATTTATTTATCCTCATACCAGCACCTCACTATTTTGATATAAGAATGTAAATTTTTTAACCTTAGTTTGCAAGAGCAGCTTGGCTATCTTTGGCCTTCTTTTAATTCCTGAATACATTTTCAAATTGACTTGTCAACAACAACAAAACAAAACCAAGAAAACAGTTAAGATTTTCATCAGTTTCATTTGGGGAGGATTGACATCTTTTCAGTATTGACTTGTATTTCCTAAGACTACAATATGTCCATTTATTTATTTAGACCTTTCCCTGGTGGCTCAGAGGTTAAAGCGTCTGCCTCCAATGCAGGAGACCTGGGTTCGATCCCTGGGTTGGAAGATCCCCTGGAGAAGGAAATGGCAACCCACTCCAGTATTCTTGCCTGGAGAATCCCCTGGACGGAGAAGCCTGGTAGGCTACAGTCCACGGGGTCACAAAGAGTCGGATACGACTGAGCACCTTCACCTCGTTGGCTTCCCTGGTGGCTCAGAGGTTAAAGCGTCTTCCTCCAATGCGGGAGACGTGGGTTCGATCCCTGGGTTGGGAAGACCCTTAATCTGGGGGCTTCCCTGGTGGCTCAGAGGTTAAAGCGTCTGCCTTCAACGTGGGAGAACTGGGTTCGATCCCTGGGTCAGGAAGATCCCCTGGAGAAGGAAATGGCAACCCACTCCAGTATTCTTGCCTGGAGAATCCCATGGAAGGAGGAGCCTGGTAGGCTACAGTCCACGGGGTCACAAAGAGTCAGACACGACTGAGCGACTTCACCTTCAATAGACTTTTATGTGTAGAAGCTTTGCATATTTTTAGCATGATTTACTTCTAGGTGCTTAAGATTTTTAGTACCTTTATTGAGATAAAATTAGCATACAATAAACTTCACAATAGAGTGTACAATTTAATAAGTTTACCCTGTATACACATCCCAAACCACCATTACAACTCAGATAATAAGCATATCCATCACCCTGAAGGATTCCTCACGTCCACCCTCTCATCCCTTCCTGCCCAGACATCCCTGCTTCCTACTCTGTACCGAGGCAACTGATGACATACTTTCTGTTGCTATCGGTCAGTTTATACTTTCCAGAATTTTATATAAATAAAACCATATGTGCTAGTGAGTATCAATAGTGGGTGGGGCTAGTGGTAAAGAACCTGCCTGCCGATGTAGGAGACCTAAGAGATGCAGGTTGGATCCCTGGGTTGGGAAGATCCTCTGGAGGAGGGCATGGCCACCCACTCCAGTACTGTTGCCTAGAGAATCCCATGGACAGAGGAACCTGATAGGCTGCAGTCCACAGGCCTGCACAGAGTCCGACATTACTGAAGCAGACTGTAGTGTGTATCAATAGTTAATTGCTTTTGGGACTTCCCTGGTGGTCCAGCAGCTAAGACTACACTCTCCCAATGCAGGGGGTTCCATACCTGGGCAAGAAACTGGATCCCACATGCTGCAACTGAGAGTTTACATGCCACAATTAAAGATCCTGCATGCTGCAATGAAGATGGAAGATCCTGAATGCTACAACTAAGACCCAGTCAAATACATAAATAAATATTAAAAAACATAAGTTAATTGCTTTTAAAAGAACTTTTTTACTTTGAAATAGTTATAGATTCACAGGAAGCCACAAAAAAATGGTTCCAAGAAGTCCTCTGGACCCGTCACCCAGATTCTCCCTTGGATCTCTACCTGCCTGGTTGCTTCCTGCCATCTGTGTGTGCATGCTCACTCACTCAGTCGTGTCCAGCTCTCTGTGACCCCACAGGCTGTAACCCACCAGGCCTCCTTGTCTATGGGATTTTCCAGGCAAGAATATTGGAGTGGGTGGCCATTTCCTTCTCCAGGGGAACTTCCCGACCCAGGGATTGAACCTGGGTCTCTTGCATCTCCTGCACTGTAGGTGGATTCTTCCATTCATCTCTCTGCTCAAACACAGTCTGCTTACACAGAGCTTCCCTGAGCAGCCAACGTAATATCATGAGCCTGGAGGACTCTCACCTCTCCCCCTACTTTATGTCTAGAACTTATTCATATCTGATTTTCTCATTTGTTTATTGTGATCTCATCCAATTAGAATATGAATTCTGTGAAAACAGGGACCTTGTCTGTCCTAGTCAGTGACTAGAATAGTGCTTGGCATTCAATAAATACTTGTTGAATAATAACAGATCTTTCAGCAACTGCACAACATGAATATTGTTCTCTCCATGTCACAGATGAGAAACTGAGAAAGATTATGTGACTTGCCCCAAACCACACAGTTGGTGGTGGTGGGGTAGACATTGGGTGCAGAGATTTGAATCTCTGATTTCTAAAGACACACTACCTTCTCTTAAAAAAATTCTGAAACAGGAAGCAGGGCAGAATGAAGGTGACTGCATCTATCTCCTTAACAGTAGCTCTTTTTTTTTTTCTTTTTATAACTTTATTTATTCATTTTTGGCTGTGCCAGCTCTTCTTTGTTGCACAAGCTTTTCTCTAGTTGCAGTGATCTGGGGCTACTCTCTAGTTGTGGTGTGTGTGGGCTGCAGAGCACAGGCTCAGTAGTTGTGGCGCACGGGCTTAGCTACTTCTCGGCATGGGGAATCTTCCTATCAGGGATCAAACTCACATCTCCTGCATTGGCAGTCAGATTCTTTACCACTGAGCCACCAGGGAAGCCCAGTAGCTCTTCTTTATACCACAGACTTAGACCCTAGTGCCAGGCCATAGGTAGCGAACATCCCAGGTGGTCAGTTTTTGGGGTCACTGGCCTCAGTAGCAGTGGCAAGGCCTGCAGGTCCCAACGTGGATGTTATTTCCCTACCTCCCAAAAAGGGCAGGCAATTCATCCCCCCTCATGTTTATGTTTTTCTTTTTGTTAATGAATTAATATTTCCAGCAATTTACTTCTAAACTATTCTTTAAAAGGTCATCTAAATCTTTAAAGGGCCATTATAGTTCATTACAATCTATTGCAAACTGATTTCTTTAAACATGCCGTTCCTGATGCCGAAACTATATTTTTTTTTTTTTTTTTTTTTTTAGTTTTTGGCACTATGTACTCAGATGCTGGGAGGGATTGGGGACGACAGAGGATGAGATGGCTGGATGGCATCACTGACTCGATGGACANCATAGGAAAGGCCCCCATAATCTTCTTTCCTACTTCCTTTATCCAAGTTTTTTGGCTGCTCTTTCTCCAGTAAGTGAATACTGGACTTTTTCTGCTTAAAAAAGAGAGCATAAAACAATACATATTCAGTATATATCGTTTAGAAAATATAGAAAAGAATGAGTACTTTAAAAATCACCCTTAATCCCATTGATCAGTGTTCAGTTTTTTGCTGTATATCTTTACAGACTTAAAAAAAATACTTCTATGTATTTATGTTTGGCTGTGCTGGGTCTTTGTTGTTGCACTCAGGCTTTCTCCAGTTGCAGTGACTGGGGGCTGCTCTTCGTTGCAGTGGGCAGGTTTCTCCCTGCGGTGGCTTATCTTGTTGTGGCTTCCAGGCTCTAGAGCACAGGCTCAGTAGCTGTGGCCCATGGGCTTAGTCGCTCTGAGGCATGTGGGATCTTCCCGCACCAGGGATTCAACCCATGTCTCCTGCATTGGCAGGTGGATTCTTTACCACTGAGCCACCAGGGAAGCCCTTTGCAGACTTTTTTTTAATACAATGTGTGCACACAGATACATACATCTTCACAAAAGTGGGATTTTATTATTACATATTTTGTTTTGTGATGATTTATTCCTTAACAATAGAATAAACGCTGTGGTATCACCAATTTTTTTTAATCCAATATGATTTTTCATGGCTGCATAGGCTGCTGCTGCTGCTGCTAAGTCGCTTCAGGCGTGTCCGACTCTGTGTGACCCCATACATGGCAGCCCACCAGGCTCCGCGGAGCCTGGGATTCTCCAGGCAAGAGTGCTGGAGTGGGGTGCCATTGCCTTCTATAGGCTGCTAGTTATCTAACCTACTTGTAGAAAATTAGACCGTTCACAAGTTTTTGCTATTACAAACCATGAAGGTGGAACATTCTCATGGCAGAATCTGCAGTTTCTTAAATGTCTCTTTAGGATAGAGTCACACCTACCTCCGAGGACACTTCAATGATATTCTCAGATTTGCCTCCATTAAAGTTGCTCTACCTTCCTTCTGCAGTAGCTAAGAATAACCCCACTCCACACACACTCTAGTTCATACTGCAGCCTTGCCAGCCCATCCCAAGAAGGATGCTTCCGGTGACCTTCAAGAAACCGCGAAGAGAGGGCAGGTAGAAAGAGACTCAAGCTATGTCTGAGGTCACATCTAGGCTCTCTAGGGCAGAGGATAGGGTCCATATGCGGAAAAAGACGAGAGAGGACGGGCCTCAGTGGATGTGTCTTAGAATCCCGGCTTCCTCATCTGCGGAATGAGGATGGGATCTCTCGGTGATGGAGATGCGTGGATGTCACCTTCAGAGATGCATCAGAACCGAGCCGCGCCTGCAGGAGCTCTCCTGGCGCCTGGAGGGGACCGAGGACCGGACAGTCTGGTGGGCAGCCTAGGTGCGCCCCTCAAGCTCGTGCCGACGTCTCCGGGCTGGCCCGTGCCAGGCGGGAGAGCCGCTCGGAGCCCCCAGGGGGCGCCGTAAGCCCACCGCAAGAGCCTCACACTCGCCGGGTAGGGACCGCGCGAGCCTCCGGTAGGGGTTCCCGAGCCTCGCGGCTCCTGGACTAGGCCCCGCAATGGGTCTTCATCTCCTATGATTTCTTTTTCCGCACAACAAACAAACGCCATCAGCTCAGCCTGTCCGCGCTTGGAGCGTGGGCTTTTTTCATCCCCTGCTCAGTCCCGCAGCTGCCGTGCAGTTGCTCCTGGGCTTGAAGTCTTGGCTCTAGGGTTTTCAAACCTCAACGCGGAGGCCACCACCTTAGGGCAGCCTTCCTTGACTCCCCCAGATCTCGGGGGCGTGGCGCCCGGATGGAGCCTGGTCCTGTCCCGATGCGACCCACTTTCCAGGCTGGGCTGTCTAAGGATGGGGCTTTGGCTGCCTCCTTGAACTCGAGCCCTTATCGCAACACCTAAGCACCACACTGCCTCTGGCCCATGGTTATAAGTGAGGGAACCGCCTCTTCTCTCTGCGTGGCACAGTCAAGGGTCTGTGGGAAGGGAATCATGTTCCTGTCCCAGCCCTTCAGCCGCTTGGCAGAATAGAATCCGGCCCAGTTGCGTGTGTGTGTGTGTAATGGGTGGGTCTTGCATCTGTGTGGGAGTTTTTACATGTCAGCAGAGTGTTTGTGCATATGTGATTGGTTGGATATTTGGGAGAAAGCGTTTTCTAAATGAATGATATTCTATATGGAGTTAAATATATGTCAGTGCAGACAGGATTTCAATCCTTGTTACTTGATGGTATAGGTAAAATGGACAAATTTGAGGGCCGGGATGTGTGTGTGCTCAGTTGTGTCTGACCCTTTGCGACCCCATGGACTGGGGCCTGCCAAGCTCCCCCGTCCCTGGGATTCTTCAGGCAAGAATACTGGAGTGGGTTGCCATTTCCTCCTCCAGGGGATCCTCCCAACCCAGGCATCATATTGGTATCTCTTGTATCTCCTGCTTTGGCAGGCAGATTGCTTACCACTGCTCCACCTGGGAAGCCCTTGAGGGTTGAAGGTTGGGTCTATATTTGCAACCACAGGCACCTAACCTTGGGCAAAACTCCTCCTCATTTTCTCCACTTTCTTAAAAGATCGTTGTTTAGAAGGAAAAATCATAACTCATAAATATACAACATGAACATGTGTGAGATTTTAATTAATTAATGAGGAAACCAGTGATGTGTTAAACATCTCTTCAGAGTACAATACAAAGACCAGTTACACATACTGGCACTCAAGAATAATGAAATGAATTTGTTAATTGATCCAAAATTGGTTTTTCCACAGTAGGGAGAAATCAATTGTATCTCCACCTGAGAAAATTCATTTGCTGCTGTGGACAAGAATCATTTGTATAACTTTCAGTTTTCTGTAACTTACAGACTCAAAGACAATGACAGTTTAGAGTCAGATAACCTGGAAGGTTACACTAGCTCAGTATTCGATAGGGTATTTTTCCTCCCATTTCAAAAGACTTTCACGACTTTGCCTGACTGTACAGTAGGGCTGGGTGGCACAAAGTTTCTTCAAAATTTTTGTGGAACTCTTTTCTAGGTGAAATCCTGCAGGAAATCCTAATATATTTTTAAATGTCTCAGTTAAAATAATTTATTATACAGGTAGTACATGTTCATTGTAAAAACATCAAATAGTACAGAAGGTTATTAAGTAAAAACATCAGCCTCCCTTCTCTTTCCCTCCCTCCCTCTCTCCTTTCAATTTCAGACTTGTCTACAGGCACAGTTTCCTATATACCCTGTAGGTATGCATGCAGAAACATGTTTTTAAAAATACGAATGGGATAAAAAGAATTTGTTCTTCTGTACTTTACTTTTTTTTTCAATTAAAAAATATATTGTGGGAAAGCATTAGGGAAGTTTCTCAAAAAACTGAAAATAGAACTGTAATGATCCAGCAAGTCTACTTCTGGAGCTATATCCAAAGAAAATGAAATGATAAACCGAAAAGATACATGTACCCTGATGTTCACACAGCACTGTTTACAATAGCCAAGACAAGGACACAACCCAAGTGTCCATAAACAGATGAATGGATAAAAAAGATGTGGTATATCCAATGGAATATATATGCAATGGAATATTACTCAGCCATAAAAAGAATGAAATAATGCCATTTGCAGGAACATGGGTAAACCTAGAGATTGTTATACTGAGTGAAGTAAGTCACACAGAGAAGGGGAAATACCATCGGTATTGCTTGTATGCAGAATTTAAAAAGAAATGGTACGAATGAACTTCTTTGCATAGCAGAAAGACAGAATGAACTTATGATTGTCAGAGGGGATGGATGAGGAGAAGAGATAGGGAGTCTGGGATCGACATGGACACAATGTTATGTTTTAAATGGATAACCAACAAGGTCCTACTGTATAGCACAGGGAACTCTGCTCAGTGTTATGTGTCAGCCCGAATGGGAGGGGAGTTTGGGGGAGAATGGATACATATATATGTATGGCTGAATCCCTTTGCTGTCCCCTTGACTATCACAATATTGTTAATTGGCTATACCCCAATACAAAATAAAAAGTTAAAAAATGAAATTTTGCCATTTATAACAATGTGGATGAATATGGAGGATCTTATGCTTAGTGAAATGAGTCAGCGAAAGATAAAACTGTATGTTATCACTTCTACGTGGAATCTAAAAAAATAAAACAACATAGTAAATATAACAAAAAAGAAACAACCTCAGATAAAGAGAACAAACTAATGGTTATCAGTAGGGAGAGGGAAGGTGTGAGGTGCCAGGTAATAGCAGGAGATTAAGAGGTATATTGAGAAGGAAATGGCAACCCACTTCAATACTCTTGCCTGGAGATTTCCATGGACAGAGAAGCCTGGCAGGCTACAATCCATGGGGTCACAAAGAGTTGGACATGACTGAAGCGACTTAGCATGTGTAGTATTCCATGGTTTGTGTACCCTTAACTTTTTTAAAATTAATTTTTATTGGAGTATAGTTGATTTACAATGTTTTGTTTCAGGTGTACAGCAAAGTGAATCGGTTATATATATGTCCACTTTTTAAAGACTCTTTTCTCATATAGGTAATTACAGAGTATTGAGTGGAGGTCCCTGTGCTCTAGAGTGGGTTCTTATTTGTTATTTATTTTATATATAGTAGTTTGATACCCTTATTTGACCAGTTTTTTATTAACAGATTTTGTTAGGTGTTTCTAATTTTCTGGTTTGTAAACAAATACTATAATGAACCTCCTTAATAAGTATTTATGTGCAGTGATATTTATCTACATATAGAACAACAGACTGGTTCCAAATAGGAAAAGGAGTACTTATATTCAGAGTACATCATGAGAAACGCTGGGCTGGAAGAAGCACAAGCTGGAATCAAGATTGCCGGGAGAAATATCAATAACCTCAGATATGCAGATGACACCACCCTTATGGCAGAAAGTGAAGAGGAACTAAAAAGCCTCTTGATGAAAGTGAAAGAGGAGAGTGAAAAAGTTGGCTTAAAGCTCAACATTCAGAAAACGAAGATCATGGTATCCAGTCCCATCACTTCATGGGAAATAGATGGGGAAACAGTGGAAACAGTGTCAGACTTTATTTTTCTGGCCTCCAAAATCACTGCAGACGGTGACTGAAGCCATGAAATTAAAAGATGCTTACTCCTTGGAAGGAAAGTTATGACCAACCTAGATAGCATATTAAAAAGCAGAGACATTACTTTGCTAACAAAGGTCCGTCTAGTCAAGGCTATGGTTTTTCCAATAGTCATGTATGGATGTGAGAGTTGGACTGTGAAGAAAGCTGAGCACCGAAGAATTGATGCTTTTGAACTGTGGTGTTGGAGAAGACTCCTGAGAGTCCGGTGGACTGCAAGGAGATCCAACCAGTCCATTCTAAAGGAGATCAGCCCTGGGTGTTCTTTGGAAGGAATGATGCTAAAGCTGAAACTCCAGTACTTTGGCCACCTCATGCAAAGAGTTGACTCATTGGAAAAGACCCTGATGCTGGGAGGGATTGGGGGCAGGAGGAGAAGGGGACGACAGAGGATGAGATGGCTGGATGGCATCACCAACTCGATGGGTGTGAGTTTGAGTGAACTCTGGGAGATGGTGATGGACAGGGAGGCCTGGCGTGCTTCGATTCATGGGGTCGCAAAGAGTCGGACACGACTGAGCGACTGAACTGAACTGAACTGAAGGTAAATTTTATGAGTGGAATCACTGGGTTTAAGGTTAGCTACATTTAATGTTTTGACATATGTTGCCAAGTTACCTATCCCAGAAATTGTAATCTTTTTTTTTTTCTACCAAATAACCTATCTTTACACCCCCACAACACTGGATGTTATCAAAGTTTTAAATCTTCGCAATCTCATAGAGGAAAATGACACCTCATAATTTCAGTGCACTTTTCTACAGTTATCTCTAGCAGTTAAACATCTTCCCTTTGGTGGGAAATTGCTTCATTATTTGTGTGACTTCTTTCTGCAGAATAATTCACCTGGCATAATTTGAAAACCCTTGAGCTAGATTGATTCTCTGGGGTCTTCTATTCCAGGAGGCAGTTTCTGTGTAAGTGGGGGTTGGGCCCTGCTGTGTCAGTGTGGAGTCTGGGTGTCACCTGCACGTGTCTGTGTCTGATGTGTGTCTGAGCACAAACGTGTTCCTGTCAGTGAGTGTCCACGTTTCCCTAGCAGTGGAGAACAGAGGTCATGCAGGTTACAGGGGTGGCGGGCAGTTATTGCAGGAAATAGAGAACTCTCCCAGTGGGGAGAAAAAAGAACAGCCGGGCCTTCTGTTACCTAGAACTGGAAATGGGAAAAGGGCGGAGGACAGAGGCAACTTAGTGTTCTCTGTCTCCATCACCACACTCTGTTCTCCTGGGATGTGCTCCTGTCTCTCTGTGGACTCATAAACTTCCCCAGGAGCCCGGAGCAGCCACCTCAGTCTGAGTTTGTTTGCCTTTCAGCTGAAGTGGCCATTGCTGTCTGGAACAGCAACTCGGTTTCCCAAGAAATCAACCTGTTAGTGTGACTGGGGAAGAGGAAATAGCCACCAACAGGGTCTGTTTGCAGGGGCTTGAAGGAGTGACTCTAAATCTCTGCTTCATCATACGCTCCATTATTTGGAAAGCAGCTGGAAGCTCAAGTCACTGTCCATGGACAGTGCCAACAGTGTATATGGAAGAGATAGGAACTCAGGAAGGAGATAGACCTGGGTTCCAGTCTCAGCTCTTGCTAGCTGTGTGACTGAGGATAGGCCACTTGACTTCTCTGAGCCCCCAGCCTTCATCTGTGCATGCGTGTCTGTGCATGCTCAGTTGCTAAATCATGTCAGACTCTTTGTAACTCCATGAACTGTAGCCCGCCAGGCTCCTTTGTCCATGGGATTTTCCAGGCAAGAATGCTGGAATGGGTAGCCATTTCCTCCTGCAGGGGAGCCCTTATCTGTAAGTTGAGATTAATGGCACCCCTATTGTGAAGTCATTGTGAGGATTAAATGAAATAATAGATGTCATGGATCATAATAAATACTTCAGTCAGCACTCCCTTGAAAGTGACATTTTGATGATCACACTTTTCAAAATGAGGATCTCAAAGAAGGTCCTCAAACATCAGAAATGGAGGGGATCCTTCCTCCTTTTGTGCACCCATTCAGCAGCAGCCTTGTGCCTGTGGTCTCTTGCAAGAACTGCAAGAGCTGGTTCTGTCTCCCCTCTTGTGCCTCTTGCTGCTCACACTTTTATTTATAAAAAAAATTTTTTTTGGCCACACCCTTCAACAGGTGCAATCTTAGTTTCCTGACCAGGGATCGAAACTGCATCCCCTATGAAGGAATAGTCTTAGCCACTGGACCACTCAGGAAGTCCCACTATTCACACTTTTAATTTTAGCCAAATCATGCCACTTCATGCCTCTGCTCCTGCAGGCCCGTCAGCGTGGAGTGCTCTCCCCAACCTCACTCCAGCTGGCAGATGTCTACTTACACCTCAAAACATAGCAGGGCAAAAATATATATTATTTATTCCAGCACATCTGGCTATTTGTCTGAAACAGAGTCAGACTGGACTTCTGTCTTATCATATACAGAAATAAAACTCCAGCTGAATTAAGGGCTTAAAATGTAAAAAACGAAAATATTAGGAGTCTGGCAAGACAAACCACAGTACAACACTAGCGTGTATCTACCTGATGAAAAAGTCGGATGATACCAAGTTCCGGGGAGGGTATAGAACAACTAAGACATCTCTCACATTATTGGTGAGGGGGTAATTGGTACGACTACTTCGGAAAACTGGCAATACCTACGAAGGCTGGATGTACACATATCATGTTATCCTGAAATTACATTCTTGGGTAAATATCCAACAGAAATGCAAACATAAATTCGCCAAAGTTATATACAAGAACATTCATAACAGCACTGTTTGTAAAGGCTGCAAGCTGGAAGCAACTCAAAAGTAAGACAGATAAATAAAGTGTGGTATATTCATATATATATATATATTCAGTATTCAGTATTATGAATACTGCACAGGAACAAGAATGAGTGGGCTACATGAATGAATCTTATAAAAACAGTGTTGAGTTAAAGAAACTAGACACAAAAGAATACATATGGATGATTCATTTAAGCAAATTTTGACTCTAACCTATGATTTTAGAAGTCAAGGTAGAGGTTAATCTTTAGGGAGGGTGATGACTGGAAGGAGACATGAAAGAGCTTCTAGGCTGCTGGGAATGTTCTGTTCCTTGAGCTGCGTCCTTGGTTGCATGAATGTTTTCACTTGTGAGATTTTATGGATCCACAAAAATATGTGTACTATTTCATATGTATGTTATACTTCAATAAAATTTTTGCCAAGGAGGCCTCGTATAAACTTAGGGTTAGAAGACCTTCCCAACCAAGGTTGGAAATCTAGGGGATAAAAAAGATAGCTATTTTTCCATATAGATACTTTTAACTCATTTTTATGGTGAAAGATACTGCAAGCAATGTCAAGAATAAGCATTCGATTTGGAAAAAATATTTGTAATACAGGTGATAGTCAAAGCGGTAATGTGTAAAGCACTCTTATCCATTGATAAGACAACCCAATGGAGAAATAAATAAAATGATGCAAATGCAAGTCAGAGAGGAAAATATTCAACTATATGGAAAAATGCTTAAATTCATTAGAATTCTGGGGAATGTAAAAGTAGTAATAAGATTACCAATTTGTACCCTTTGGGCTGGCAAAATTAAAAAGAGCTTCTATATCTATTGCATATGGGGGAAAAGTGTACACTTAATCATTGCTGGTGAAGATGTAAATTGTTATAACCTTCTTGGAAATCAATCAGGAAAAATCCATTGAAATTAAAAATACATATGCCCTTTGACCTAGCAGTCCTACTCCAGGGAATCTATTCCAGAGAAATGAAAGTCTCCACCTAAGGGTCCATGTACAAGGGTGTTTATTGCAGCATTGATCGTAGAGGTGCATGCATGGTGCCTGTGTGTGCGGACATACACATACACCCGCCCCCGGAAGCAAATGCCTCTCAGCAGAGAAGTGGTATAAATGATAGTGCTTTCCCTCGGGGTTCACAGTCCAGAGGCCTCAGGGTAAACTGTGATCTTTCAGTCCATAGGAGGTCTTCACCTCCAGTGCGGGGGAAGGTGGACAGTGGGGGATGATCGAAAGCCCATTTCCTCTCGTCCTTAACCAGCAGCTTGGATTCCAGAGCAGGACTTGGAGGAGTGACCATCTAGGACAGTGGCATCCTCTCTCAGCAGGGCTCAGATCCTGTCCCTGCAGGATCAAAGAAGGGACACCCACAAAGGAGGATCACAGAGGTGGCTCTTATGGATATCCACTGTCAGTCACGCCTACAGTGGCTTTTTAAAGTCAAAGTCAGGCAACAATCTCCACTACCTGAAGAATAAATGAGACATGAGACCAATTGCAAATAATCATTATCTAAAAGCTATGTTTCCCTTCAGATGTTTGCATTCAAGTCACATCTCCATTCACCTGGTGCTCCCTCTCTTAAGGAAATGCAAGTGTGAACTGAGCTCGCTAACCTCCATTCGCTTGCTGGGCAGCCGTGGCTTAGCTCAGGAAGATAGCTCTAACAGGTCTCCATACTAAATGGAGGCCCATGTCATACATGGGTAAATATTTAAAATTATAAGCCAAGCTAATCAACTATTAGATAAAAATATTTTATCCTCCTATCTTGAAAAACATACCTTCATAAGATAGAAAAATTAGTTACAGTATAACACTATAGTTTTTATGTAAATGAAAGTTGGCAAGCCAGTGAAGATTACAGAATTTATTTTTGCACATATTTGGATATTTTGTGTGAATATCCAAACAGGGATATGACTGGCTGGTGATGTTTAGATAAGTAATAAAATCAAGATCTACATAAATCATAAATTATTGTGTGGCTCAGCAGTAAAGAATCTGCCTGCCAATGCAGGAGACACTGGTTTGATCCCTGGGTCGGGAAGATTTGGAGAAGGAAATGACAATCGGTTTCGCTATTCTTGCCTGGGAAATCCCATGGACAGAGGAGCCTGGTGGGCTGCAGTTCATGGGATCTCAAAGAGTCCATCAGGACTTATTGAATAAACAACAACAACAACAAACTTTTCATTAACTTTACTTTCTTCCTTTATTGCTTAATTACTTAATCACCATTGTGCAAGATTTTTGCACAATTTATGCTCTATTGAAAATGATGACAAATTAGACTATCTTTTTTGAATCAATGCAATTCTTAGATAAATTTTAAAATTCATTTCAATTTGGAGAAAGTTTCAATAATAAGTGAGATTGTCATCAAAATCTTAAAAACCACATTTATTTATTTTTTAAAAATTTATTTCTTTGGCTGCTCTGGGTCTCAGTTGCAACATGTGGGACCTAGTTCCTTGACCAGGGATCAAACCCGGGTCCCCTGCATTGAGAATGTGGAATCTTAGCCACTGGACCATCACAGAAGTACCCTAAAAACCATATTTAAATTTGCGAGTGAACCATGAGTTGTACAAATCTGTTTAAATATTGTAACAAAGTTAAGATAAATCATATTATTGCAGAAAATATTATAATTATAAAATCTTTTAATTTCACAGTATAAAATTTTCCCTCTTACACTGTAAATTTTACTGTCTCTTAAAGGAATATCTAGGTTCACACAGTGATAGGAAGAACTAGTGTCATGTATCTATCTTTAACATATATACTGTTTTAAAGGTAAAATAAAGTGCGATTAGTGCAAAATGTTCCTCAGCTGCTATGTGAAACTGTGTAAACCACACTGATTCATGAGTACCCACTGGGCCACACACTGGAGCACGAAATGAAGCATGAAAATGGACGCATGGCCCTCCTGGGAAACGGTGCTTTGCCCTGCAAGAAACTCCTACATTCATGCTAGCTGAGAAAAAGGATTTGACAAGTTAATTAATTTGTCTTTTTTTTTTTCTTACTTAAGTGCTTCTGCCACTCAAATCTTCCTCTTGTTCTGAAGCAGTGTCTGTCTCCGATGTGGCAGAAGCAGAGCCCTGAAACCTTTGTGACATTCAGACATGGCTGCTTTTTGTGTCCAGGGCATAGGAAAGTGGTGTTTCCTGGGGCCTGAACTGTGTTACCTGCAGGCTGCGCTCTGCCCCTTTTGAGCACCAGATTCCAAGTGCTCCTTAATCCATTTATTTTTAGTGTATTTGTGATGTGTGGGAACTTCTACAACAGGGCTTTGCAAACTTTCTGTGGTACAGGATTGCTTTTTAATTTTCCAATCCAATCCAAACCAATTCTTTTGTAAAAAATCCAATAAAAATAAATCACTAGAAAAATGAAATTTAAAAAATCCATACCAAATACAAGGCTGAATTTTTACAGATTCAACAGACATGAAATTACTCTTGGTTTCTGTGTGTACTCATCAAGAATCAGTAACAGACTGTGGACAGGCGCTGGTCCATGGACCACATTGCTCAGAAAGCCAAGGGACTCCGGGTAGGAGCCACTCTTGCTTGAATCCTACCCCGCAGTCTTTTTCAGTCTCTGAGTGAGCTTTCCCCTAGGTCACGCAGCTCTCATTTCAGGCCGCCAAGTAATCTGTTCTGTCACTGTCCTGACATAGGTGCAAATGTCCAAGGTCCCATCGTTTCCATGAACCTCTATAGCTCCTACATCTCCCCGAGTCACCCCACATCAGTGTATGAGGAGGGGCCTTGAGTGTTAAGCCTGGAGAAGGGCTTCCAAGTCAAGGACCACACTGAGAGTGTGCTGTTGCCTTTGACACAGCCAGGACTTCTCCTAGGCCTCTCCTCACATTGTTGAGATGAGGGTCATGCTCAAGAGGGCTTTTGTTGCCCCTTGAACTCAGGGAATGTGGCTACTTCTCTGCTCTGACAGGGCCAGAGGGCAGGAGCATTTCTGGAGCTGAGACTAGGCTATTTACCTGTCTTTACTCTTAGGGGCTGAGGCCAAAATTTGAGACTGGATTGTTTCAGGTATTGTGTCTGCTAATGGCACTCCACTCCAGTACTCTTGCCTGGAAAATCCCATGGACGGAGGAGCCTGGTAGGCTGCAGTCCATGGGGTCGCTAAGAGTCAGACACGGCTGAGCGACTTCACTTTGACTTTTCACTTTCATGCATTGGAGAAAGAAATGGCAACCCACTCCAGTGTTCTTGCCTAGAGAATCCCAGGGATGGGGGAGCCTGGTGGGCTGCCATCTATGGGGTTGCACAGAGTCGGACACGACTGAAGCGACTTAGCAGCAGCAGAGTAGTCAGGGCCCTACATCCAGGGCAAATGGTAGCCCATGCCGTAGGTAGCAGGAGATGTTTGGATATGAGGTGTTTATGAAGATCAGACCATAAAGAATACACCTGTAATGCGGAAGACCCCGGTTTGATTCCTGGGTCAGTAAGATCCCCTGGAGAAGGGAACGGCCACCTACTCCAGTATTCTGGCCTGGAGAATTCCATGGACTGTATAGTCCATGGGGTCACAAAGAGTCAGACATAACTGAATGACTTCACTTTCATTTTCAGGATACTCTGGGTTTTCTCAGTGAAGGTAGGAACTTCTATTAGGCCTGGAGTCAAGAACTCACTTCTGGAGTCAAGAACCTGCTTCTGGAAATTCTACATGGGACAGATACAAGCCTCTAAAATCAGTCACATGTTTATATCACCCACATATTTTTTATGACCCAACTCAAATTTTCTGTTTGTCATTTAACCTTCTCACAGATAATTTTTGCAGTGGACTTAGTTTTATTCATTACCAGCTACTGACCATCCATCTAAACTTTCTCCTCTAAAGTTTTAAAATTACAGAAGGAATTCAGAAACATACAAAATGGAAGTCTATGTTCATCATCCCCACAGTCCTGTGCTCTTCAATCCTCAATCCCATTCCCAAGAGTTAAGGTGTTTTTTTTCTTTTTTTTTTACCAACTGTTAATGGTATGTCCTTCCCAATTCCTGCCTACATATTTGCAAATACTGTATCTTTATGCACTACTGGGGAAGCTCTGTAATGAGCAACCTATGGAGAGGCCCAAGTGGAGAGGAACGGAAGCCTCTGGCTAGCAGCCATGTAAGTGAGTTGAGACTCAGGTCTTCCAGCCCTCACCAAGCCTTCCGTTGGGGCTGCAGTCCTGGCTGGCCAGGACCACTTTGAGAAATTCCTCAGAAACTGTGTGAGATCATAAATGTTTGTTAAGTTGCTATGTTTTGAAGTTATGGGTTATACAGCAATATAATTAACACAACTTTCATTTCTCTCCAATTCCTCTATCACTGTTTAGTTCCCTCTGATAGCAAAACTCTTCACAAGAGTTGTATTGGGCTGGTCAAAAAGTTTGTTTGGGTGTTTCCATGAGAGAGTCCATGGAAACCTGAAGGAACTTTTGGCCAACCCAGTGTTTACTCGTTGTCTTCTCCTCCCCAGCGCTTTTATCCCACCCAGTCCTGTCTGTTCTAATGTGTTAGCCAGTAACTACCACCTGTGTGTCTAGGACAGGGCACTGCCATGTTCTGATTCGTCAGAATGTTCTTACGTGACGTGCCTGTTGCAGACCCTGAGCTGACAGGTCACATGCGAGACACTCATTAAGGAAGAGCTCCCAAGAGAGCTGGAGAAGGAGCTGGGGAAGCAGCACAGGGAAGGGGAAGAGGTGAAGCAAGAGTGAAATCTCAGGCAAAGTCCCAGTCTTAGACTGATCTTGATGGCTTTGGAGAAAATGACATCTTATAGTTTTGTTCTACCTTCAGGCAAGAGAGCTGGGCTTTCATACTGCTAGCTGGTCATTGGATGGGCAACCCTACCGGACATCAACTCCCAGACTCTTTGGGCTATCTGCATGTACAGACAGAGTTACTCCATTAATCCAAGGGCAACTGAGGATCCAAGGGGAGCTGGGCAGAGAATAGTTAATATTTGTTTCAGCAGTGCTTTATTTACTTAGTTACTTATGGCTGTGCGGGGTCTTGGTTGTGGTGTATGGGCTTTGTTGCCCCACGGTATGTGGGATCTTAGTTCCCTGACCTGGGATAGAACCCATGTTCTCTGCATGGAAAGGCAGATTCTCAACCACTGGACCACCAGGGAAGTCTTTCAGCAGTACTTCTTAAGCTTTAATGTGCACTCAACTCATCAGCAGTTCTTGTTAAAATGCAAACTCTGGCTAGGGAAAATTTGAGATGGAGCTGAAATTCTGTGTTGGTAACAAGCTTCCGGATGGTCCTCAAGCTTTGAGTAGCAAGGGGCCACAGTACCATTCGTGGGCACTTACTGTAATGGGAACTACACCATCAGTGAAGGAACATCAGGCACATTCTGGGCATCTACTGCTGTGTATCAAGACAGCCCCCTCCCCCGAACAGAGTGATTTACTGCTAATTTATTACTCTATGGGTTGATTTGGCTTAGCTCAGTGGGGCTCAATGGACATCTCTCATGCAGTTGTAGTCAGATGTTCATTGGAGCTGTGTGGTTTTCTGAGTGGAATGTCCAGGAGGGTTTACTCATGTGGTTGGCAGCTGATACAAAATGTTGTTAGGGAGCTCAAGTAGGGCTACTGATTGTCACATCTCCCTGTGGCCTCTCTGTGTGGCCTGGACATCTCATAGCATGGTGGCTGTTCTAAAGTGTACCCGGGGGACTTCCCTGGTGGATCAGTGGTTAAGAATCCACCTTACAATGCAGGAGATTCAGGTATGATCCCTGGTAGGGGAACTAAGATTCCACATGCCACAGAGAAACTAAGCCAGAGCTAGAACTACTGAGCCTGTGCATCACAACTAGAGAATTCATGGAGTACAATGAAATGTCCTGTGTGGTGCAGCTAAGACCCAGTGCAGCCAAATAAATAAACAAATATTTTTTAAAAGGTGGGGACTCCCCTGGTGGTCCAGTGGTTAGGAATCCGCCTGCCAATGCAGGGGGCCTGGGTTCAATCCGTTGTCCCAGAAGATTCCACGTGCTGCAGAGCAACTAAGCCCGTGTGCCACAACTACTGAGCCCGTGTGCTGCAGCTGTGGAAGCCTGCACACACTAGGGCCTGTGCTCTGCAACAAGAGAAGCCGCTGACATGAGAAGCCCGCACACCACAGCTTGAGAGTAGCCCTTGCTGCAACTAGAGAAAAGCCGGAGGGCAGCAGTGAAGACCCAGCACGGACATAAATGAATAAGTGAAAAGTGTACCCAGGGTTTGTTTTCATCAGGTATGGTAAGACGTGCAGACACGGAAATGACTGTCACAGAGGAAGACATTTACACGCACAGATCTCTAGAAACAGGAGGCATGTGTGCCATGTGGGGCCACGTGAGGAAGCACTGGGGTTGGTCAGGAGGTAAAAATTGGGGAGAAGAGAGCAGGATCAGAGTCTTTATTAGGGTTTTCATGGGAAGGCATGGGCAAGACACGGTAGGCACAGTGAGTAAGTTTAGGATTGAATGGTTCAAATAATCTTGGTAGGCTCTGGCTATGGGGTAGTCCTAAATTGTCTGGCATGTGGCCCTGGAGTGATTTAGGGCAGTGAGGATATTGGCTTAGTGTGCAAGAATATGATAAAGGAAGTGTGGGCTCTAGATTTGTTGGAAAGAAAGAAAGAGAAGTCACTCAGTCGTGGCCGACTCTTTGTGACCCCATGGACTGTAGCCTACCAGGTTCCTCTGTCCATGGGATTTTCCAGGCAAGAGTACTGGAGTGGATTGCCATTTCCTTCTCCAGGGGATCTTCCCGACCCAGGGGTTGAACCCGTGTTTCCCACATTTCGGGAAGACACTTCACTGTTTGAGCCACCAGGGAAGCCCAGATTTGTTGGCTTTTATATCAAATCACACTCAAAAGGGAGGGTCTAGGAATGAACTAACCCTGGCAGGGACATTATCTCTAGGATCCAGGCCTCGAATGTCAGAGCATTAAGAATATGGAAAATAAGAAAATATAGTCAATAGCTCAGTTCTAAAAGGGATCCAAGAGAGAGCATTCCAGAGGCAGAAGGCAGAAGCTACTAGGCCAGTTAGAAGCTATGTCTAGAACTGATCACTTTCCCTGGATTCTATTGGTTGAAACAAATATTGAATAACTTAGAGTCAAAAAGGGATATAAATTCCACCTCCTGATAGGGGAGTGGCAGGGTTCCATTACGGAAGGACGGGTGATATTGCTGTGGCCATTTTTGGAAAGTTCGATTGATCAGATGTCTTAATCAGTGTAAATATCCGTATAAATATCTGACAACAGCCAACTTGGGGGATTCTGCAGGTAAAATGCTCTCACATCGAGACAGTTCAATGTATCAAGGCTTGGTATCCCCACCAATCTGAATAGCAAGATGTTCAATTCTTCAAAGTGTTTCCCTCCTCTGTGTTTTCAGTTTCCAGTAAAGCCCAAAACTCTTGCTCATCGCTGCCCCCTGCTGGTGAATCAGAAATTCAGGCTCTCCCTACCGGCCACTGGCTCCCACCCTCATCATAACCTCCAAGTGACTAAGTTACAGACTTAAATACAAGGTGAGCCCTTCTGAAGGGTTCAGAAATGAGACATATATCTGGGGCTGCTCCAGTCCATTAGACATGTTTTTCTATCCTCTGTTAAGAGTGATACTTATTTTTTTTTTCCCCAGGGCAACATGTGAGTACAAACAGATTACTAAAGACTCAGCTGGACTCTTCTGCCAGTAGTTTTCAGTCCCACCCCCGTGCAAACAGCCATATTCAGTTATCTAAGTCAGATTGGCACAGCAACCCTGGCTTTCCCAGGTGGAAATGGGTGGGCAAGGCTTGAAGAAGAAAGGAAGGATGTCGCTATTTCCTTTTCTCAAGGCATGTAGGAATGCAGCAAACACCCAATCAGAATGTCCTGCGACTTTAGATTTTAAAGTTTACAGAAACTGCACTCAGGCAGTTGAAGCCCAGGCATCTTTTCCTGTAAAGATCTACTATTCCACTTTCTTGCTTTAGTCTGGGTCTCTTTTTCCTATGGTCTGATGAGGTCTGTGTAGCCCACTTTTGGGTGCAACAGCCCCTGCTAGGGTCTAAAGAAGGATCTCAGAGCAGTCTGGAAAGGAAGGCCCAGGAGGTTTTGGGAAGGTCAAGTGGCCAGAGTGACCACTAAAGCTGCTCACTCATCCTCAGCCAGGCCTCAAACTCTGCTCTCCATGGAGTTCTCACAGTCATTCACAAGGGAAAAAGATTTTATGTGGAAAAATATGTTTGTTAGTTACAACTCCCCTCTGCCTCCTGAGAAACCTGTAGGTAGGTCAAGAAGCAACAGTTAGAATCGTACATAGAATAACAGACTAGTTCACAATTGGGAAAGGAGTATGTCAAGGCTGTATATTGTCACCCTGATTATTTAATTTATATGCAGAGTACATCATGCGAAATGCTGGGCTGGATGAATCACAAGCTGAAATCAAGCTTGCCAGGAGAAATATCAACAACCTCAGATACGCAGATGATACCACCCTAATGGCAGAGCTCTTGATGAAGGTGAAAGAGGAGAGTGAAAAAGCTGGCTTAATACTCAACATTCAGAAAAACTAATATCGTGGCATCCAGTCCTATCACTTCATGGCAAATAGATGGGGAAACAATGGAAACAGTGGGAGATTATATTTTCTTGGGCTCTAATATCACCGTGGACAGTGACTGCAGCCATGAAATTAAAAGACGCTTGCTCCTTGGAAGAAAAGCTATGACAAAGCTAGACAGTGTATTAAGCAGAGACATCACTTTGCTAACAAAGGTGCATATAGTCAAAGCTATGGTTTTTCCAATAGTCATGTATGGATGAGAGAGTTGGACCATAAAGAAGGCTGAGTGCTGAGGAATTGATGCTTTTGAACTGTGGTACTGGAGAAGACTCTTGAGAGTCCCTTGGACAGCAAGGGAATCCAACCAGTCCATCTGAAAGAAAATCAACCCTGGATATTCATTGGAAGGACTGATGCTGAAGCTGAAGCGCCAATACTTTGGATACCTGATGCAAACAGCCGACCCACTGGAAAAGACACTGATGCTGGGAAAGATTGAGGGCAGGAGGAGAGAAGGGTGACAGAAAATGAGATGGTTGGGTGGCACCACTGATTCAATGGACGTGAGTTTGAGCAAACTCCGGAAGAAAGTGAAGGACAGGGAACCCTGGGGTGCTGCAGTCCGTGGGGTTACAAAGAGGTGGATATGACTGAGCAACTGAACCACAACTGTCTTCTAAAGAAGATGAAGCTCAAAGACTGTTGACTGGGGTCATGGGACAGAAACTCTAAAAATGGAAGCAAGACAAGAAAGAGAGTTATATGGGGTGGGTGGCAGGGGGAGAGGCTGGAGAAGAGTCCAGGGAGGAGATTAAGCATGGTTTACAGAAACTTTGCAGGGAGAGAGAGATGTCTAATTGAAATTTCTGTTGCGTTTGCTGCATTTGCAATGTGACACTCTACTCCGTCTTCCCTGTTGGAACTTCAGAGCAAAACCAGTTTCTTCCTTTAATGCATCATGCGGTGGATTTTCTTTGGAGGAACACAGAGGGTGGCTGGAGGGTTGGTGGGGTGGAGTGGAGGCTCCTGCCACAGAAGTGCCAGGCCTAGGCTCAGGGCCACACGGACCACTGGGTGCCTCTACACTATGTTCCACTCTGGCCATTCTTTTCTCTTTTTTTTTGGCTGCGCTGGGTCTTTGTGGCTCAAGGACTCTTGGTTATGGCTTTCTCTAGTTACGGTGTGTGGGTTTAGTTGCCTTGCAGCAGGTGGGATCTTAGTTCCCTGATCAGAGATCGAACCTGGGTCCCTTGCATTGCAAAGTGGATTCTTACCCCTGACCTTTCCCTTCTTGACAGAAAAGAACATTTAAAGTAGAGGGTACAACTAGGACAAAAAAGTGAGTTTGGAGAATGAAGAGGCTTGTAAGGTTGGGGATTGTGAGCTGGTAAGGAACAGTGGCAATAGGTGAGTTCGGGTTCTGGGTAGAACCTTGCTTACCTTCCACATGAAGGATTCTCCCAGATACTCTGCTAGTCAAAATCTTAGGGTAATCCAAATAAATCTCAGCACTCCATGTGTTACTGACTTGGGTACTTGAACTCTTTAATCAATGGAAATTAGTAAGCGGCCAGATGAGGAATTCAGACAAGGCTCTACGAGGACTCACACTGCAGCACGTGGACCAAAAGCAAGTAACAGCTGCCCCTGCCCATTTTCTGAGGAGGGCTGGCTAGTTCCTTTAGTGGGTGCGGGTGGGAGCAAATTGGTCGGTTGGGGCTTGAGGGGTGGCTTGGGTGGTCTGCCCATTCCCTTGGTGGTGATGTGTGCAGGGATCATACCCTGCTTTCGCTCCCAGCATCTTGGAAATGACTGTTGGTTTTGACCTTTTTCTATCTTCTTGTGCGTCACTTTCCCGATTGCACATGTGTGCAGTTGTTTTTAGTCCCTTATAGTATGGTTGAATTCTGTTGCTACGAGACTAGATGTTTGTCCAGGTCCAAGCACTTTGGTAAAGGGTCCCAGGTCCCAGCCCATCTCACCTGTGGCCCAGCTTGATTCAGGATCACATTCGAAGCAACATAGTCCATCTCTGTTGTGGGAATCCCATCAGCGGTAATCATTCATTGTACGCATGCATGCGTGCTCAATCGTGTCCAATTCTTTGCAATGCCATGGACTACAACCCTCCAGGCTCCTCCATCCATGGATTAACTTCCTCCAAATAAAACCTTCGATTCCACAGTGAGGAAGGCTCCCATGCTTGCCTTATCCCTTCTGCAGGGACCGACATCTGTGGGAAGACTTGGGCAAGGCATTGCATAATCCTAGGCTGCTTGGGACATTTTGTAAGGCACATTCCAGCAGGAGGTGAACTAGCTCCGGAGAGGAAGCATTCTGTTGGCTGTAGGGAGGTGTTTCGGATCCCTTACTCTTCTCTATGTTCCAGCAAACGTCTCCACAGAGCTTCCTGGCAAAGACATTTCACACTTTTTAACTATTTGGCAAGTGGCTTACAAATCCTTCTAAATACCAGCAGATTAGTCCATGGAAATCCAAAACTTTAGAAAAAATTAATTGAAAGAGCTATTGAATCGAGGAGGTTTTGCCTGAGTAAATATTTTCTCTATGGAATTCTGATCTATTCATTTAGTAATCCTAATTATGGTTTTGCTAATTTGGGAGTAGTTTCAGAGAAAGCGCTTTATTCCATCAGGAGCCGTCACTAGGTTAAGAGGATTTTGCTTTTCATCTGTGATGTTTCAAAGGAAATTCATTCTTGGAAGAGCTTTAGCTCTTTTTTCGCTTGTGTCTGCTGCTTTGCTGCTCAAGGTTGACAAGAGAATACCACTGGCTTTTGTTTAGTTGCTGTGGCTGGGTCCCTTGTGCCCTGGCCACGCTCTCTCTCTGCCAGCCCTCCTGGGGACCCACAGTAGATGCAGGCAGAGGCGGGTGCACTGCGTTTTGCGGGAATCTCCATTTTCTTCATTGTCTTCAGAATGAAGGCCAGACAGAGCAGAAGCAACTTCTCTCAGGCCTTGGGGTCCAGATCACTATGTAGGCAGTGCCTACCGCCTGAAACTCTCCCCCTTCCTCTTCACCTGGCTCTCTCTAAGTCATTCTTGGGTTCTCAGCTCATCTCTTGCTTCTTCTGGGAAGTTTTCTCTCACTCTAGGTCTATATCCATAGCCATGGACCTCTCTTCTGAACTCCAGACCTCTGGACCCATTAGTATTGGACATTTCATTGGATGCCCCGTGTGTGTGTTAGTTGCTCAGTCGTGCCCAACTCTTTGTGACCCCATGGACTGCAATTCACCAGGTTCCTCTGTCCATGAGATTTTCCAGGCAAGGATACTGGAGTGGGTTGCCATGTCCCATAGGTACCTCAATTTCAACATGTCTCAAACTGAACAGCGCACCATTGCCCTTTCTTTCTCACCTCCATCTCTTCCCACTCCTCTGCTCTAAACCTGTCTCTTCTGCACTGTTCTGTGTCTCCAGGTAGGGCACCATGGGCCATAAAGTTACCGGTACCAAAAACCCAAGAGTTATTCTAGAATCTTCCCTTTCTCATATTCCCATGTCTCTCTCAATTCTTCTCCATTCCTGAATCCAATGGATCCCACTTCTTAAGTTTCTCTTAAGCCCATTTTTTCCTTTCCTTCTGTTACAGACTTGATATTTGTACCCCTTCAAAGTTCATATGCTAAAATTCTAATACCCAATGTGGTGATATTTGGTGATGGGGCCTTTGGGACTTCCTTATAAGAAGAGACACAAGAGGGCTTGCCTCTCTCTCTGCTCTGCACCATGTAAGGGCACAATGGGAAGGTGGCCATGTGTAAACCAGGAGGATGGCCTTTACCAAGAACCCAATCATGCTGGTACCCTGACCTTGAACTTCCATACTCCAGAACAATAACAAATAAATGTTGGCTAAGCCAGCTAGTCTATGGTTACTTTTACAGCACACTAAGCCAAGATTCCTTCCTCTTTCTAGCTTGGGATGTTATCTTTGTTTGCTTGGATTACTGGATTAAGCTTCTAACTTGCTTCTTTGCCTCTGGTCTCACCTTCCAGCCTGGCCACCATACTAATCTCTGATGTGAATCATGCAAATCATGTAATTTTATTCCTTGCTCTGGGTTCTTCAGGTTCCACAGCCCTTATCCCACTGGATAAAATTAAAATTCCCATCTGGCCCCTTCCTACTTATCTGACTTCATCTTCTGTCACTTTAGACCAGTCAGGGCTCTTTAAATTGCATGGAACAAAAAAAATCCAATTCAAGTGGGCTTAAGCAAGAAGGAAATTTATTGGTTCACATAATGAAATGTCCTGGGGTAGATCTGGCTCAGCTTCAGGTGTAACTGGGTCCGAGGGCTCAAGCAGTGTCATCAGTTCTAACTCTCAGTTCTATTTTTTCCCTTCTAGTTCATTTCACCTGTAGACTTCTCTTCACATTATGGTAAGACAACTGCCACAGCTCCAGATCACTGCATCCTAACAGGAACACATCCAGGAGAAAGAAGGTCCCTCTCACATAGGTGCTCTAGTCAAGTACAGGATTAACTCTGGTTGGATCTGATTGGCTTGCTTTGGGTCAGGGGCCCACTTATTAACCAATCACATCTGTGAGTAGAAGGTGATGCTCCAATGGTCCAGGTCTTGAGCCCATCCCTGGTGCAGAGGTTGGAATCAGCTTTTCCAGGCGGCTTTGCAGAGGAAAAATGGAGAACTAACTGGGAGAAGTTGGAATGGAGACAGGACAGGTCAACACAGACATGCGTGCTCATGCCCTTGCTCAAAGGACCACTCCTGCCTCCACTCTCCCTCCCCGCTCTCCCTCCCAGCTGAATCCTTTCCCGTTAAGGTGTAGCCTAAATTCTTCCCCTTCTGGGGAACCTTCTCTAATCCTCAGAGAGGCCTGGTTGCCCTTCCTGCCTCTGTTTCCATGTCCCTTGCTTTGCAGCAAAGATGTTGCTACATTGTAACCTTGGGTTCTCATGCCTTTCTCCCTTCTAGACTGTGAGCTCCTTGAGGACAGGGACCCATTCTTTACATCTTGATATTGCCTGTACCTACCTGGTACAGGGCTTCCCTTGTATACAAGGTCTGACCTATAGTGGATGCTTACCAAGAGTTAAATGGTGAAGTATTTAAAGAGACTGCATACTGCTGCTGCTGCTGCTGCTTAAGTCGCTTCAGTTGTGTCTGACTCTGTGCGACCCCATAGACGGCAGCCCACCAGACCCCGCTGTCCTGGGATTCTCCAGGCAAGAACACTGGAGTGGGTTGCCATTTCCTTCTCCAATGCCTGAAAGTGAAAAGGGAAAGTGACACAGTCGTGTCCGACTCTTACTCATCCATAAAAAAGAATGAAACAATGCCAGTTGCAGCAACATGGATGTAATTAGAGATTATCATACTAAGCGAAGTAGGCCAGAAAGAGAGAGACAAATACCGTATGATATCACTTATATGACACAAGTGAACTTTTCTATGAAACAGAAACGGAATCAGAGGCAGAGAGAACAGACTGGTGGTTGCCAAGGAGGAGGGAAGTGGGAGAAAGTTGGATTGGAAGTTTGAGATTAGCAGAGGCAAACTGGTATGTATAAAATGGATAAACAACAAAGTCCTACTGGATAGTACAGGGGACTATATTCAATAGCCAGTGATAAACCATAGTGGAAAAGATAATGAAAAAAGAATATATATATACATATATAACTGAGTCACTCTTCTGTATAGCAATAATTAACACAGCACTGTAATTCAACTACACCTCAATAAAAAATAAATTAAAAAAATAAAGAGACTGAAGATAGACTGGAGAACTGCAATCCCGAATGCCATCAAGGTAGGAAGAGTAGCAGCATCATGGATAACAGAATCAGGATCCGTGCAGAGTTCAATAACCTGCAAAAATGGACCAGATGTGCTGAGATAAACTGAAATAGAATGAAATGAATAGTCCTGTATTTAGATCTAAAAAAGCATTTATTTAGGTGGGGGTAGTAGGACTAGCAGGAAAAGAAACCTAGCAGTCTTTGTGTGGCTACTTAAAAATGCTAATAAGATCTTGTGTAGCCCGACAGGCTCTGCTGTCCATGGAATTTTCCAGGCAAGAATACCAGAGCGGGTTGCCGTTTTCTACTCCAGGGGAATCTTGCCGACCCAGGGATTGAATCTGCATCTCCCGCATTGGCAGGTGGATTCTTTACCTCTGAGCCACCTGGCCATATTAATGAAAATATGCTATTTTTTGACCTCTGATTCTTGGCATATTGTTATCATCAGCCCACACAAGGCCCCTTTTTCATTTTGTTTGCATTTAAATTTACTCTTTTCTGTCTCCATTCCCTGCCTGCCTAGAAAACACTCTTCTTGTTTATATATCTTATGAAGTGTGTATTGCTGTCATTTAAAATTTGTATTAATATATGGCTTCCCTGGTGGCTCGGTGGTGAAAAATCTACCTGCCAGTGCAGGAGATATGGGTTTGATCTCTGGTCTGGGAAGATCCCACATGCTGCAGAGTGAGTAAACCCATCTGTCATAGCTATTGAGCCTGAGCTCTAGGGCCTGGGAGCCACAATTGCTGAGCCCATGGGCTGCAACTACTGAAGCCTGAGTGCCCTGGAGCCTGTGTTCCGCAACAGGAGAAGCCACTGCAATGAGAAGCTAGCACACCACTCAGCAAAGAGTAGCCCCTGCTCACTGCAACTAGAGAAAACCTGTGCAGCAATGAAAACCCAGCCCAGACAAAAATAAATAAACTTGGGAGCGTGCTAAGTCATGTCAGTCATGTCTCTTTGTGATCCTATGACTGTAGAGGAGAGTGTGTGGCAACGCACTCCAGAATTCTTGCCTGGAGAATCCCATGGACAGAGGAGCCTGGTGGGCAACAGTCCATAGCGTCGCGAAGAGTAGGACACGACTGAAGCAACTTAGCATGCGCAGAGGAGACCTCAGAATTTTCTGACATTAGTCCTTGTTTTGGATACAGCAAATACTTCTCAACTGTCCTGCCTGCTCTGATCTGTGAGTCTAGAGAATCATGTCCAGTCCTGGGGATCGTACTTCAAGAAACCATGGCAAGACTTCCCTGGTGGGACAGTGGATAGGAATCTGCCTGCCAGTGCAGAGGACACAATTTGGTTCCTGGTCTAGGAAGATTCTGTATGCCATGGGCAACTAAAGCCTGTGCACCACGACTGCTGAACGCACGCCACAGACCTTGAGAGCTGTAACTACTGAGCCCCTGCGCCACAGCTACTGAGGCCCGTGGGCCTGGAGCCTGTGCTCCGCAACAAGAGAAGCCGCCGCAGTGAGAAGCCTGCACCCCACAACAAAGAGCAGCCCTGCTCACCGCAACTGGAGAGGGCTCGGGCAACGACGGAGACCCAATGCAGCCAAGATAAGTAATCAACTTAAACAAGAAAGAGATTTAAGAGAGAGAGAGAGGCCATGACTACGCTGGCACAGAGAAGAAACACTTGGTTTGTGAAACCCATCCAACAGAAGCTGTGTCAGCGAGTGGAACCAGCAGGGGCACTGATCTCGGGCAATGTAAGGAAGGTATTTCCAGTGATCAGAGCCACCTAGTGCAGAGATGTACTCCTTGAAGTGACAGTGGATACCCGGGACCCCATCGAGGGGTGTTTAAATGGAAGAAGATAGTCATTTGTTCAGGACAGTGCCTTTTAACGTGGAGAGTTTTCTGCGTCACTCTGTGCTGAGAGTCAGAGAAGGTACGCAGAAGAGGAGGAGGAGGGAGAAGCACAATTTCCTTCCTTTAGTTCCTGTCGTAGTCAGCTTGAGCTACTCTAACAAATACTGTAGCCTGAGTGGCTTAACCAACATTTCTTTCTCACTGTCCTAGAAGCTGGTAAGTCTGCAAAGGCGATGGCAGATTTGGAGTTGAATCTTTTTTTAATTTATTTTTAATGGGAAGATAATTGCTTTACAATGTTGTGTTGGATTTGTTTACAACATGAATCAGTTGTAAGTATACATATATCCTCTTGAGGCTCTTGAGCCTCCTTCCCATCCCCACCCCACCCCACTACTCTAAATCATCACATAGCACCATGCTGAACTCCCTGTCTTATACACCAACTTGCCAATAGGCAATGTATATGTTTCAGTGCTACTCTCTCAATTTATGTCACTCTCTCCTTCCCCAGCTACGCCCACAAATCTGTTCTCTACACCTAGACAAAAATCTTTTTACTGTGTCCTCACTTGGTGAAACGGTAGAGAGCACTTCTGGCGTCTCTTTTATAAGGGCACTAATTTCATTCATGAGGGGTCCACTCCCATGACCTAACCACCCCAAAGGCCTCATCTCCTAACAGCATCACACTTGCGGTTAGGATTTCAACATGGGAATTTGGGGGTGCTCCGAAACTTTCAACCCATAACAATTTCTTCTACTTTTCCTATGAGCTTTCCATTTTCTTCATTTATCATAGTAAGGCACCCTTCATTTCCTTGTCCTTTGTAAAGAGTTGTACATATACATGCACACATCATTCATACCCAGCCACATTCATACATTTGTACATAGCAAAACCACACATACACACATACACCCACCCACTCACAAGCACACAGATACCCACATATACTGCAGTAAATGTTCCATGACCCCCAAACCTACATGACTGAATACATATACCTCTGGCCCTACGTGACTCAACACATATTGTGTGTGCTCCCAAAGTGTAGCGGGATGGTTTTGGGTTCAGTGTGAAAAGTCACAGTCCCAGATCCTCTTTGGTGTGAAGGCTCCATCTGAGAAGGTTCAAGGCCTTCAGCACACCTGAAGGAGGTGGGGTCCCTGTTCCACAGGCAGGTGAATATCCTTCCAAAACTCACCTCACTGCTTAGCCCAGAGGTCTGCACAGGCACAAAGAGCCTTTGGTAATCAGGACTTTGCTCCATCCCTCTCCCCGCACAATGGGGTATCTTCCAGATTAATCCTTTAGTCTTTCCTGACAGGGGCTAAATTAAACTCTGAAATTTGGCTTCTTTCCCCCCAGGAACCCCAGACAGACTGCTCCCTGATGTAGCACCTTGGGCATTGAGCTTCTGGGTCTTGCACATATTTAGGAGTACTCACTTATCTGAGTGCATGTGGGTGAGATAATTCAGGAGGCAGACAGTTCAGGGAGGCTGAGGCTCCAAACCATGGAAGCTGTTTCTGTGGGGGGAGGTAACTATGAGGCTGGACGAGTCCTTTCCTGCCCAAGAGCTTGGGGCAGAGCCAAACAGTTGAGAAGCACTCCTTAGAATTGCAGGCAAAGGATAATGACCAATTCATAGAGTAGGAAACTCAAAATGCTAAGGAGTATTTCAAAAGATGCTTGAACCACATTAGTAATCAAAGAAACGCATATTACAACAACAAAGGGAGATTGTGATGTGATGGACTGGCAGGCAGAGAAGTGGAGTACCGCCAAGTGCTGGCGGGGCTGTGCGCATAGTGGAGTGTCGCATGGGGCAACCACGGCTCTGTGCTTGCTCTCTGCCTGCGCGCACATAGAGGTGCTGGCCACGAGCTCCTTCCCGGTGGCCTTGGGGCACACAGGCCTAAACACCCGAGAACTGGGAAGGCCCAGGACAGTGCCAGAGGAATGCCCTTGCTGACTGCAGGGGAGACAGGAGGGAACAGACGTGGCTGTGCATCATGACTGGGAGAAGCCTTCTTAAAAGAGGTGATAGGAGATGGGATAGATGTGTTCCCAAGTGGTTGCCCACTGAGCCTCTATCTGACCCGGGGCGGGAAGAAGAGAGGCTCCCAGCTGGCTCTGTGTCATTTCAGGTCACTTTGAGCTCCAACTCGGGCTGATTCTCAGCCTCCTGGGGTCCGCAGGAGGCAGCCGCGTGCTTAACAGGCCACCAGGACAGGTTGAATGCATGTCTGGAGCATGCTGTGAGAAGCATTAGTGTGGAGAGGGACGAGGACCAAGGCCAGAGCATGGAGGAGGAGCTTCAACTGGATGTGGTCTGAGAGGAGGGAGTTTCTGGGAGGAGGCATGGGTCCAAGAGCCTGCGGAGAAGGAGACCTTATGTAGGATGAAAGGGCCACGGCACTTCAGGACAAGGAAAAAGACTACAAGAGACCACGAAAAATCTTTTCCCCTCATGATGTGTAGTAAAGACTAATAGGCGTTTACCCATGATTGAGGAGATGAAAACTTCTGACAGTGTGAAATGAACATCAGATGAAAGTACATGTGCCTTCCTTTGTCTGATGCTTATTCAGAAAAAAACCCAAGAAGTATGCCCAAAGACATGGAACGTCCATAAAACTTTTGCTTGTGGCTTGTATAGGCTGGTTTTGTGATTGAAAGATTGCGCTGTCCTTCCCAGTGTTACAGTG
Source organism: Redunca redunca (assembly GCA_006410935.1). Classification (NCBI taxonomy): domain Eukaryota; kingdom Metazoa; phylum Chordata; class Mammalia; order Artiodactyla; family Bovidae; genus Redunca; species Redunca redunca. The sequence goes on along the minus strand of SJYQ01004867.1, from coordinate 255,398 downwards.
AGCAGTAAAACTGCACACGGTGATGCAGGAGCAGCAAAAAGCTTTACAAAAGCGAGAGCCACTCTCATCACACGGGTCCCTGCATTTGTGACCTCGGTAAGATTCATGTGAGGCGTAGGACAGTCAGTGTGGCTTTACGTCCAACTCTGGAATTCCAAGGACCAGTAAGAAAGGTTTTTTTTTTTTTTTTTTTAAAGGGAGGTAACTTTAAATGGAATGTAATCTATAAAAATATTGAATTACTGTGTTGTACATCTGAAACTAATATTGTCAATCAACTAAACTTCAATTAAAAATAAATGAAAAGGGAAGCAATAGTAGGCAGAAATTTTTATTTTATCAAGACAAAAATATCCCATCATGAAAGATACAAGGACAGAACCTGAGAATTAAGGACAGTTTTTTTGTTTTTTTTTTAAAGTAACTAAAATTTTTTTGTCTGTACAGCATGGCACAGCACAGCATGTGGGATCTTAGTTCTCTGACCAGGGAATCGAACACACAATTTGTGCGTTGGAAGCACAGAGTCTTAACCACTGGACCACTGGGAAAGTCCCTTAGGGACAACCCTTTGAATGGAACATGTTCAGGTCTGGTGGGGCACAGGTGGAATCAAGTGTCTGCTATCACCGTGCCCACGCTGAGGCAGGACTTAGCATAATCACATCCTCCCATGGTCAAATAAGACTCCACAAATCATTAGCAAGTGATGCAGGTTTTACTGACGATTTGATGAAGCAATGGAACAGAGGGTGACCTTGAAAACCACAAAACAGAAGCAAAGTCAAATAGCCCTGGGTGACCTCTGTTCAACCCCTGAACCTCTCTTTGGTGGCTGCTGCCTCATTTCATTTCACCATTCCTCAGGCTGCTTCCAACCTTCCCTGACTCCTAGGAAGGCTGAGATAGACACCAAAATGCCAATTTATTGCTTTATACTAAAAATCTGCAACCCAGGGAGCAAAATAGTTGAAATCTGTACTCTAGACACCTCAGCATTCCAGCCTTCTAGGTCATGCTTTTCATTAACATCTAGGTAAAGGACTCCAGAGTGCTGGGAGGGAAACCAGTGCTGTCTCCCCAGGTGTCAGGGCTGGGAGGGCTGTTCGCACACAGAGCTCCTTGCAGCAGCTGCCTTTTTCCTTAGATCCCTGACTTTTCCCTTCTTATTGGGGTCCCCTTTCCTAAGGTGACCTCCTGAAATGGTTCCAAAGTCCCTGTGAGTTTTTACATAATGCAGTTTGTTTTTTCATAATGCAGGTTAACTTTTCGTCTTATCCTCAGGTCCAGAGAGGCCCTGGGGCCCCTCTTTGCATAATTAAAAGATCCATTAAGGTGTTTTCCCAAACATTACAGCAGCTATCTCCCTCTGAGGAATTCTGTCATCCTCTTGAGACCACAACTCCGACTACAGTCAGATTTTAAAATCATAATAATAGTAATCACACACACACAATCTCTATCTACCTAGCTACCTATCTTCTTATAGAGAGAATGACACAGAGAGAAAGGAATTAGGGATGCTTCTCCTTGGGGTCAATGTTTCCATGAAAAAAATCACCAGAAGCCTGGAGTGAATTTCCGGAACCGACCAGGGAGGCACTGATGGCCAGCACTGTGTCTCTGTGCTCCAGGCAGAGAGAGTGTGGGTCAGGAGAGCGGAAGGCTGGGTGCTCACACCTCAGGATTAGAGATGTTTCACCTCCAGGACTGGAAGGGCTCCTTGATCTCTTCTCCCAAGCCCTGTGTTCATCTTCACACACACACGTCCCCGAGGCCACGGGCAACATGCCTTTCTCCCAGCACAGCTTGCATCACCTCCCTTTATGCCCCTCTTGGTTTTCCGTGTTCCAAAGAAATCCTTTTCTAGTTACCCTATGGGACTAAACCAAAGGTAGGCTGGCACCTAGACAGTAGTTATAGTGGGTTATAGTGCAGGACCCTGTCTTGGGTGTCATCTCTCATGTCTGGGGGACTCTCCCCATGCCTTCTGGAGCTGGTGTCAACAGACGCACTCAGTCATCATTGTTGGTACCTCACCATAGCACCCAACTTCCAACAACCTGACTCCCCACCTTACAGCAACAGGCATCAGAATTGGCCTAAGGAGTGACAGAAATGTTGGACTTTTTGAAGTCTGAAGCATTTATTAAAGTTTGGAGCAGGACTTCTCTGGTGATCCAGTGGTTAAGAATCCACCTTTTAATGCAGGGGACGAGGGGTTCATTTCTGGTCTAGGAATTAATATCCCTCTTGCTGTGGGGCAACTAAGCCCTTGCACCACCACTAGAGATGCCCACACACCGCAATGAAGACCTAATGCAGTCAAAAACAAATAAAAGTGTGGGGCGATTAAACAATCAGCACACTTTGTACATCTCAGACTAAGTTCTAATATGCTCCTGTAGGGGAGGAAAACCATCCTTCTCCCTTTTTAGGCTCTGTGATTGGCCTAAGAATCAAACAGACATCAGATAGAGTAACAATGTAATAAGATTATGGGCTTCTCCAGTGGCTCAGCTGTAAAGAATCCGCCTGCAACACAAGAGACACGGGTTCAATCCCTGGGTTGGGAAGAGCCCCTGGAGAAGGAAATGGCACCCCACTCCAGTATTCTTGCCTGGGAAATCCCATGGACAGAGGAGCCTGGTGGGCTACAGTCCATAGGGTTGTAAAGAGTTGGACACAACTGAAGTGACTTAGCACTCACGCATGATAGATTATATTGTTAGATTTGTATACAGAAAATATACAAATTTATTTAATATTTAATACTCATTTAATATTTTATGTGCATATGGGAGTCTTCAGAAGGAAAATGAAGACCTGAGGAAGCCATTAGGCCCAGAATCATCTATCCCTTTTTATACAAAGAATCATAAATTGTGGGGCTATGGCAAGACAAAAGGGATTGGGCAGTAAATTGTGGGACAGATACTAGAAAATATATGGGGGAAGCACATGGAAGATAAGGCTTGTTTTAGTAGGTTTGCTTGTACAGATCCATTTAGGCATCGGCTCCCGGGCTCCGCTGATGACGATGTCCTCTTCCCGGTACAGAGAGGGCACCTTACTCCGGGGAAATTTTACGACCTGCTTTTAGTGGAACGCGGCGGGTTGGGGAGAGAGCCCTGCCTGCTCCTGCTGTTTCTCAAATGCCTTCAGCTCAAGACAGTCAACACACGGAAGCAGTGTTTTTGGGGGTGGCATGTTCTGAACCGCTTCACGCCCTTCTCTGCCACCCAGGGGGGATCACAGCCCTGAGTGGATCCCCTAAGTCCTCAGGAACGACTGTGAGAACTTCCTCTCACTCTGCACCAGCTGAGACACAGATCTGCTCTTCTAGGGGCCTCTTCTCTCCCAAGAAGCCTCTTCAGGCTGCTTCAGCCAGAGAAGAACATACTTGGGGATGTTGTTAGCATCGTCTTTGAGAAGAGTGTGGGTATTCAGGTGACGTTCAGCCAGAGAGCGATGCTACATACAAACTTCCTTGGAAACACAGAAGATGAAGGTAATGGGCTATGGTGTTTCAGAACAGTCTCTCAGAGCCAGACTGAAGGAAATCAAGTTGGGATGTGAGCAGAGTCCCTGGCGAGGCTGGTTACCAAGGCTGCAGAATCACGGGTCCTCAGAGCAGCAGGGTGGGGCCTGTGGTTCTGAAGGCCAAAACCAGAGACGTGCAGTGGAGTGGGCTCTTGGAGGAACGTGGGTTTCTAGCTCAGGTCAGTCATCCTTCCCTTCATCATAACACAGTCTCTATTTTATTCGGAACAGAATTGAGTGGGGTGAGGAATGTGGGAATTGAGATCCTTCCCCTGTGCCCACGAAAAGGCGGGAGGTGGTGGTCAGGGCTCAGAGCACAAGGATCCATCCCTGGGAGACAACGTTACTGTCTGCTGGGCAGTTTCAAGTGGAGTTGTGGTGTGTGTGTGTGTGTGTGTGTGAGTGCATGCTCAGGCGTGTCCAACTCTTTGTGACCCCATGGACCGTAGCCCAGGGTTTTCCAGGCAAGATTACTGGAGTGGGGTGCCATTTCCTTCTCCAGGCGATTTTCCCAACCCAGGGGTCAGACCCGTGTCTCCTGTGTTGACAAGGAGGTTCTTTGTCACGCCGCCACCTGGGAAGTGGAGTTGATGGTGGGTGGCACCAAACCATGGCCTTGCTTCTGACATTAAGGTAGGGTCACTTCTTCTGCAGGCTGTAAAGGTGTCTGTGTGTAATGGGCTCCTTGTTCAAGCCCAGCCAGCGTCCATCTCTAGAATTCAGATGAAGCTAGATATTTCTGGCAACCGGAGAGACAGTGTTTTCTTCCAGAAGAGGTGACCAGTCCCATGGGTTTTCCCAGTGGAGTCATTAGGGACGAAGCAGCTCTGGGTCCAGCCTTGCCGCTGTTTCCATTACCAGCCTCTAGGGGCTCATGTGTGAATGCTAAGGTTGGGAGGGGTGAATGACTGGGATGGTCAGAATGGCAAATCTCATTTCCCTGAAATTCCATAGGGCAGCAGGGACCAAAGCGCCCTGCTCTGGACCCCTCTGACTGAGCATGGCAAGGGAGGAGAGAGGTTTTGCCCCACTTTGCCAGGCTGGGGAATAGGCTCCACCTCCACGATGGTGCTAGAGGGACCCAGAACTCCCCCGCAAAAGTGGCAGGGTCAGGCGGACACAGTCTCTAGCGGAAGGGGAGTAGATCTGCAGCTGTTGTAGTGCAACTGAGCAGCTTCCTCCGTGAGCACGTGTGGGTCACCTTCTGGGACGCCTGGAGACAATTGGGCAGCTTGAGCAGGTGGTGGAGGTTCAGGCGAGCCAGGGATCTTGTGCGGCTCCTGATTTCATCCTTTCTCGAGTTTGTCAGCAGCCTTGGAGTTATGTGAGACGATAAAGGAACCAGATTTTCTGTTTAAGGAAACAAAACCCCGTTTTTGCCCACAGACAGATCCTTCCAAGCAGCTGCTCTCTAAGAGGATGGGCCCTGGGGTTCGGGTCCCACATGTGTCCAGGGTCGAGAGGATGCCGGCAGACCTGTCGGCGACTGTGGCTTGGGCTGTCATGGGTCTTAGGGCCTGGATGCTGTGTATTCTGACCCTGCATGCCCAGACAGCCTGGCCAGGGCCCACAGCAGCTGGAAGCGCCAGTCCCTTAAGGCAGAAGTACCCACAGTGGGTCAGGCTGGCCACATCTGAGTGGTTTTCTGTTCACAAAATCATTTATTTCTGGCGTCAGGGAGGCCCAGGGCAGCTTTCTCCACTGGCTGTGAATGCTCTGAGCATCATCGATTCCTCTGCCCCCACCCCTGGAAATCCGCCAGAGTAGCAGGTCTGTGTCTGGGATTCCTAGTGGGGGGCAGGGGAGGGCAAGGGCCCAGTGGCTTTGGTTCCCTCCCTCTCAGCAGATGCCCCCTCAGGCCCAGGCAGTAGCCCATCGGTTTGGACACTGGGTTGGAGCTTCCTAGCCTGCAGTGAGAGAAGTGTGGCTAGTGGACACCCCCAGACTTGCAATCACCTGATACTTCTTTCTGAGACGCCCCTGTCCCTGGGCCCCTTCCTCAGAATGCATTTCCCTCCCTTTTTCCATTTCTGCTTTTCCCAAAATCAGAGGCTGCAGCCCAGCCAGGTGGGGGCTGTGCTACACCCCAGGCTGTAGGGGGCACCGCCCAGCCCTGGGGTAGAGTCAACATGAGGCACCGGACGTGCCTACCGTGCCTCCTGTGTGCTGTGGCTGCAGCACGTGTGTACCTCCATATTGTTTTTGTGTTTGCACTTGACCTTGCGTGATGATGTGAGTACCCCTGAGCCTCTGTGTAGGTAGGTATGGTTGTGTGTGCATTTACCTGGGTGTGACTCTGTGCAGGCATTTATGTGTCTACGTATGAGTTTGTGCTGCTATGCCTGTGCCTGCGTGTGTGAGCGTGCATATACAAGTGTGCACCTCGTGTTTGCATATCTGTGTGCACGCACCTCATGGCATATGTGTGCCCGTGTCTGAGTGGGATGTGCTAGCCGAGGCTGTGTATGCGAGGGCGCCTGTGGGTGTGTGTCTCTCCAGTCCTCCTTCACTCTTCTTAGTCCTTTTCTCTCCATCACCCGAGGATTTATGGAAAATCCCAGGGAGGACGTGGTGGCTGCCGAGAGGGACCTCAGATCTGTGTTTCTGTGCTCTCAGAGCTGCTCTGGACACAGAAGAGACAACATTTCCCAGGCTATAAGAGCCTCTCCCGAGAGGAAAGCATCAATCTACTTATCAGAGGTGAAAGAGCTATTTGTCCGTGTCTGGAAGGACCCAAGGGAAGGGCTGGCTCTGAGTCACCACTGTCCCCTGGGCCCAGCATAGAGGATGGGCAGGGAAGGTGAGAGGAGTAAGGCTGTGAACTCTGGGGGTGACTCAGGTGGGCGGCCTGGAGAGGGCGTGAGGGTCGGGAGAGGTAGGAACTGATGCAATGGGGCTGGTGAAGCTTGTGTCAGGGCTGCCCTATTGGCAGCTGGGGGAAGAGGCTGCGGATAAGAGGTGAGCCCGGATGGCTGGAGTCGGGGCAGCATTTCCCTCTGACGGACCAGGAAGAACATGGCAAGTTCTGGACCTTGAGACATTCCCAAGGCCTTGCTTTCATAGGGTCCTTGCTGACAGGAGGCCTCCGGTGGGGAGAGGGTTCTGTTGGGGGGTTCCCTGGGGAAGGGACAAACTCCTCTCTCTTTCCTCACACACCCCATCCTCAGTGCCTGAGGCAAGTCCTGCAAGCCTGCAGATCCAGGCCATTGTAGGCTGCAGAATCACTGCCAGAAAGAATGAGTGGACCACTAGAAGGCAGACTCCCAGGCCTGAGGCGTGGCTGTGCCACCAACCAGAGGCTCCTCTCCGGGCCTCCATTTCTACCTGGGCCGTGGTCAGGTCCCTCAGGGTCTACGGTTCTGTGGCTGGTGAGGTCATATTGGTGGTGGGGACATTCCTGTGCATGTTCTTGCCCACTTTTCCTTTCTGTTCTTTTCCAGCATTCTGGGTCTCTGCCCCCGAGCTGCTGTGCTTCAGAGGGGAGCCCGTTCCCCTCATGTAATGCAGATGTGATGACCCATAGTGGTGACCAGGCAGGAACTTATGACCACTGGTTTTATCCTTCTAGTTTTGGATCCACATCAGGGAGTGAGTGTGGGGAGGAGGGGGCTGAAGTCAGAGCACACAGTGAGGGGATGGCGATGCTGCAAAGGGCAGGGCTGGGGAATTTCTCCCTCCCAAGGGCAAGTGACTTGCTCAGTCATCCGGGAAAGCAGGTTGCACATATCCATTCCTTTTTGTCAGCATTGATTGAGCACTTACTCTGGTCCAAAGCTTCTCTTTTGGTCTAGAGGGACTCAGACCACTTCCAAACTTTTAGGCTCCTAGTGTAGTATAAAGCTGATTTTAGAAAAGGCAGAGGAACCAGAGATCAAATTGCCAACATCCGTTGGATCATCAAAAAAGCAAGAGGGTTCCAGAAAAACATCTATTTCTGCTTTATTGACAAAGCCAAAGCCTTTGAATGTGGATCACCAGAAACTGTGGAAAATTCTGAAAGAAATGGGAATACCAGACTACCTGACCTACTTCTTGAGAAATCTGTATGTAGGTCAGAAAGCAACAGTTAGAACGTGACATGGAGCAACAGACTGGTTCCAAATAGGAAAAGGAGTATGTCAATGCTGTATAATGTCACCCTGCTTATTTAACTTATATGCAGAGTACATCATGAGAAACGCTGGGCTGGATGAAGCACAAGCTGGAATCAAGATTGCTGGGTGAAGTATCAATAACCTCAGATATGCAGATGACACCACCCTGATGGCAGAAAGTGAAGAACTAAAAAGCCTCTTGATGAAAGTGAAAGTGGAGAGTGAAAAAATTGGCTTAAAGCTCAACATTCATAAAACTAAGATCAGGGCATCTGGTCCCATCACTTCATGGGAAATAGATGGGGAAACAGTGTCAGACTTTATTTTTTGGGGCTCCAAAATCACTGCAGATGGTGACTGCAGCCATGAAATTAAAAGACACTCCTTGGAAGAAAAGCTATGACCAACCTAGACAGCATATTAAAAAGCAGAGACATTACTTTGCCAACAAAGGTCTGTCTAGTCAAGGCTATGGTTTTTCCAGTGGTCCAGTATGGATGTGAGAGTTGGACTGTGAAGAAAGCTGAGCACCGAAGGATTGATGCTTTTGAACTGTGGTATTGGAGAAGACACTTGAGAGTCCCTTGGACTGTAAAGAGATCCAACCAGCCCATCCTAATGGAAATCAGTCCTGGGTGTTCATTGGAAGGACTGATGCTGAAGCTGCAATTCCAATACTTTGGCCACCTGATGCTAAGAACTAACTCACTGGAAAAGACCTTGATGCTGGGAAAGATTGAAGGCAGGAGGAGAAGGGGACGACAGAGGATGAGATGGTTGGATGTCATTACCGACTCAATGGAAATGAGTTTGAGTAAACTCCAGGAGTTGGTGATGGACAGTGAGGCCTGGTATGTTGTGGTCCATGGGGTCGCAAAGAGTTAGACACAACTGAGGGAACGAACTGAATTGATAGTATAAAGGTGCTGAATATGAGCCCCTCTGTAGTTCTCTCTCCACGTTTTTGTGTAATAGCTCCTTCTAATTTATCTCTTTCCTTTCACATTTTACTATAAGCTGCAAGAAGACACCAGGCTGCACCTTCCACAATTTGCTTAGAAGTACCCTTAGCTAAACATCTAAGTTCATAACTTAGAAGACCTTCTTGCTACCTGACACTAGAACACAGTTCAGCCCAGTTCTCTACCACTGTAGGACAGGGGTCACCTTTCTTCCATTTTCCAATAATCTGCTCCTCATTTTCATCTGCGATCTCACCAGAGTCATCTTCAACGTTCATATTCCTATCAATTTTTTGTGAGTGAGTGAAAGTCGCTCAGTTGTGTCCAACTCTTTGTGACCCTATGGACTGTAGTCCGCCAGGCTCTTCTGTCCATGAAATTCTCCATGAAAGTATACTGGAGTGGCTTGCCATTCCCTTCTCCAGAGGATCTTCCTGACTCAGGGATTGGACCCAGGTCTGCCACATTGCAGGCAGATTCTTTACCATCTAAGTCACCAGAGAAGCCCCTCAATTTTCTGTACATGATGTTATTTGTTTTCTCTAAGATAATAGAAACATTCTCTTAACTTCGTCCTGTCAACAGAATCTCCTTTAAGGTCTATATTTTTATTAACACTCTCTTCAAGGCAGTCTAGGCTTTTTCTAACTTCACCTCAAAGTTCTTCCAGCCTCTACTCTTTTTTTTAAAATTTATTTTTATTTTAACTTAGTTTACTTTACAATACTGTATTGGTTTTGCCAAATATTGACATGTATTCACCACGAGTGTACATGCGTTCCCAAACATGAATCCCCTCCCACCTCCCACCCCATAACATCCTCTCCATGCACCAGCCCCAACCTCTACTCTTTATTTATCCAATTCCAAAGCCCTTCCGCATTTTTGGAATTTGTTATAGCAGCACCACTTACAGCTACCAAAGTCTGTATTGATTTCTTAGGACTGTTGTAACAAATGATCACAAATGGGGAGCATTAAACCAATAGGAAAGTATTCTCTCGCAGTTCAGGAGAACAGAAGTCCAAAATCAGTGTATTGGCAGGGTTGGTTTCTTCTGGAGGCCCTCAGGGAGCATTTGTTTCGTGCCTTTCTCTTAGCTTCTGGAGGTTGCTGGGCATCTCTGGCGTTCCATTGATGGCTTGTAGCTCTATCACTGCGACTTCTGGGTCCATCTTCACATGGTTGTCTTCCCATGTGTGTTCTCTGTGTCTCTGTATGGCCTTTGTTTTTTTCAAAATTGATTAATTAGTTTTGGCTGTGCTGGGTCTTTGTTGCTGCACACCGTTTTTTTCCAATTGCAGCGAGTAGGGTCTACTCTCTAGGTGTGGTGCTTGGGCTTCTCATTGCAGTGGCTTCTTTTTTGCTAAGCACAGACTCTAGGGCTCAGCAGTTGCAACATATGGGCTCAATAGTAGTGGTGCATGGGCTTAATTGCCTCACGGCATGTGGGATCTTCCTGGGGCAGGGATTGAACCTGTGACCCCCACACTGGGCCACCAGGGAAGTCCCTCTGTAGGGCTTTCTTATAATGACACCAGTCATTGAATTTAGGGCCCACTGTAATCCAGAATGACCTCATTTTAATGAATTACACCCATGAAGACCCTATCTCCAGGTCTTAATTAATGTCTTAACTTCTAGGAAGGATAGATATTAGCCACATTCACAAATGGATAATCAGGAGGAGTAAATGTACTTCAAAAGAGACTATAGGAAACACCTGGACTCCTGTTCCACACAAGGCTATGTTACCTTCTACTGTATCCACTACAGTGTCCACCTCTTCCTGGGTTCTTACAATGCAGTTTTCAGGTCATTTCAACTAAAAATTCAGCCCCTCATGCACCTTGACATTTAAAATCCTACCCCTACTTTGTTTTCTCCCTGGCACTGATTACCTTTTAACAAACCTTATATTTTGTTTATTTATCTTATATACTATTTGTCTTCCACACTAAAACAACTTCTGTGAAAGCAATGATTTTCATTCACTTTTTTCATTTCTCTATCTACAGTGCCCAGAATAGTATCTGACACATAGTAGGTGCTCAATAACATTTTGTCAAATAACTGAATGCATACATGAGTGAAGAAATTCCTAGAAAGTGCTAACTGCTATGGATAAGGAGCCGATTCCTTCATTGGTCACCTACAGTGAATCATTAGAAGGGGCAGTGTCAGGCTTCCAGAATTTTCAGTTATAGCCTCGTGGATCTGTTTGATAATTTTGAACTTTTGGGGGACAGTTGGGATGGTTGGTGAGCTGGGAGGAGGGAATAGAATAGAATCGGGGTGTTCCAGGGCCATCACTGACCCAGTGAGTTATATTAAGAACTTTGATCCATGTCTCCCTGGGCCTCTGGCTCCTTGACCTCAGTTTTCTTTACTTACTGTCAGGAAAGCAGTCGCTTTCTCTCCTGCCCCCTATTTTTTCCATCTAGGATGTGAGAACGAGAGACAAACAGTCTCAAAATCACTTTGAACTTCATAGAGGAGGATGCCAACGTAGCTGAGGACATTATTAGGAAAAAGACAAATCCTTTGAAAATGGAAATTACCCTATCACACAATCTCCCAACCATGGGGTGGAATTAATGAGGAATTTGCTCAAAATTCACAACTTCAAAATGATCTTCCAGGTGGCCAAAGGAAATTCACATTTACACTTCAATCGGAAATTCCTTTGTAGAATGTAAGAAGAGGGGGGTGCTTAATTTTCTGAGATCACAAACAGCCATCCCCTTCCAGAGAGGAAGAGAGCCTGTGATAAAGACCGCCCTAGTATCTGTGAACTCTTCAGCTAATTAGAAAAGTGAATCTAATTTCACGGATTTCAGCTCCTATTAATTTATTCTGAGTTTGTTGTTAATGAAGCTGTGTGTTTATTTCTTAAGAAGAAAACATCAGAGAGGAAAAGAATGGGTGTGAAGCCGTGCTGTTTATTCCCCTGACTTCATTATGTTAATTGAGGAAATAACATATGATTTAATGTATATTACAGTGTCATCAACATAGCTTTTGGTTGGCTACCCAAAGAGCCATGTGTGGTTAGTCCAAATGGGGAATCCATTTTAACAAGCCTAAAACACAGACCTTCTGGGATCACTGGACCACGGGTCATGAGAGCATCTTTGGTGTTGATCAATATGGATGTAATTGTTTCCAGACACATAGTCCAATCATGGTCACCTCATCTCACTGTCAACACCCACCTTCCCCTGAAAATGAATGGCAGGTTTTCCTTGGGAACTTAGGTTTCATGCCCCAAAGCTGATGCTGAGAAAATCTAATGTTTATATCTCTTGAAACTAGTTAATGTTGGCTTTGGCATTGGAATTTCACATTTCTGCCTTGAGCCAGACCCCACTTGTCAGTACCAGGATTATATCTGGATTTGAACTTTTCTCATATTTGAGGTCAAAGTCTTCATTTTCCTTTGGTTAGTGCCAAGTCTGTCCAGATATTGCTGATATCAGCCTGTTAAAGAATTTTACATTTATTGAAACACTTACTTACCCTTCTAATCTTTACTGCTTAACTCTGAGTAGTTAATACACTGAGTAATATCTGAACACCTAGATAAGCTTTGTCCTGTAATGACTATAGATAATTTATGAAGAAAGGCTCAGGACAGTCTCTAATGCCTGAAGTTTCCTATCAGACTGGCTGGCAAGGTATCTCTGTGGGAACAGGAAGGACAGAATATACCAATTCTTTGTAAAGCCCTTACAGCAATTGTAAATGCATAGTTATTTATAACAACTATTCATTTGTTTAAGCCTGTCTTTCACAGATTCTAAAATCCCTATCTGTCTTTTTTAGTCTAGCTTGATTGAAATACAGGAGATGCTCAGTAGATACCTGTTGAATGCTACAGGAAAGAGTTAAGCAGTAGAAATCGGAAAAGGTAAGGATCTATAGCAGACCCTGTGAGCCACTTTCCAATGATTTATTTACTCCCTCTTTCTTCTTTTTTAACTGTGGCAGACCTGTAAGCTGTTTCATCCTCCACCTAATACAAACCACTTCAGCTTACATTCCTGTTCAATAGAGGCTATTGCTGTTTAGTTGCTAAGTCATGTCTGTCTCTTTAGCAGCCCCACTGGACTATAGCCGCCAGTCTCCTCTGTCCATGGGATTTCCCAGGCCAGAATACTGGAGTGGGTTGCCATTTCCTTCTCCCGGGGATCTTCCTGACCCAGGGGTAGAACCCACGTCTCCTGCATTGGCAGGCGGATTCTTAAGCACTGAGCCGCTAGGGAAAGCCAGGCTATAAAAGGCTAGAAAGCTCCAAACAACACTTCCCAGACTTCCTTGCAGTTGAGTTCTGCAGGTATCTAGATCCTGCCAGGTAAGACCTGGATATGGAAGTGATCAGGGTGTGTCGGGGGAGAGTGGAGGCTCTGCAAAGAGTGAGGGGGTCTTCTGACACAACAGATTGTATTTTTCCAAAGTGGCTACACTGTATTCGTTCTCTCATCAAGAGTTAAAGTCCATCTCCCCTCTCCTTAAGCTGGGTGAGGCTTCGTGACTGTCTCCATGAGAACGCGGCTGAGGTGGCACTTCAGGGCTTCTGAGGCCAGGTCATGACGAGAGATGTGACTTCCGTCTGCTTCTCTCTGTCCCTCTCTCTGCTGATGGCACCCAGCCTTCACGGTGTGAGGAGGCCCGGGCCATGTGGAGACGCCAGAAGAGACACGAAGAAAACTCTGCAGGGGCCTGTTGGGAAAGCTTTCCTCACTTCTGATAAATAGACCCATAGCCCTAATAAACAGTCTCTCTTCTTCATCCAGCTGTGGTGCCTGGAAACATCTGTGTCCATCTTGCTATCAGCCAACACACAGGGTGGGACAGCTCCCCGAAAACCAGCAAGAGAAAAGTTGGAGTGCTGAAGTGTCCTGTACGGAATTCTTTCTTCCCATCTCTGGGTTTCCTGGTAATGTGAGATGATAAACTCTCTCAGAGATACTTTGAGTTGAGGGGTTCTGTTACTTGTAGCTGAAAGTATCCTAACTGACCCAGAATTTGCTCCCAGATGGCTGTGGTCAGTTTCTGCCCTCTCTGTGTGTTCTGGGGACTAGGAGTCTCCCAAAAGAGCCATAAAGCTACAGAAAGCCAAGTGGGTCAGATGGAAGCAGAGCTTGTACTCTGAAAGTCAAGTCTGAAACTTCTAGGGTTTGAATCCCTTTTCTAGAATCTTCATCATCAGCTGGAATCTTCAAATCAGCAGGACCTGATTTGTCCTTTCTTATTAGGGTACGTGTATGAGCTGAGCCTCCTTTGTACTTTAGAGATCATTTCCTGGGACTGAGAAGTGAAGAAGGAGGCAGGGAAAGATGTGACAGAGCAAAGAAGCCTTGCTAAAACAAAATAAAACTAAAACGTTACTCTTCCCATCCCGGTTCTGGCCAATAAGACATACATTTAAAGTTTCTAAGAAAGATTGGCTTTTCTTTCTTTCTGCCTAGATTGTGATGATTAGAGCTGCAGCAGCCATTCTGTGACCATGAGGAGAAGCGGAGACTGCAGACCTGACATCTGTGAATCACTATCGACGCCACTACCTACCTCTCTGGTTGTGTGTGGGGAAAATAACAACAGACTCTACATGTTTAAGTTCCATCTCTGTTTCTCTTAACTGAATGGAACTCCTAACTGATAGACTATCCTTAAACTTGGGCCCTGGGGCTAGGCCTGGGGAAGGTAGCTAAAGATATGCCTAACTGGGACTTCCCTGGTGTCCACTGGCTAAAACTCTGTGCTTGGAATGCAGAGGGCCCTGGATTCAATCCCTGCTTGGGGAACTAGATCCCACATGCACAATTAAGAGTTCGCATGCCTGCAACTAAGACCTGGTGCAGCCAAATAAATATTTTAAAAAGACATGTCTGATTGATGTCTTGTTCCCTCTCTCCTTTCTTCCTTTTGTCTCTCTTCTTCATTTCTTCTTTCCCCATGGAGCATGTACTCTGTGACAAGTTCTGTGCCACACACTAGGAGAGGGGAGTGAAATTTGGGGAACGCCTGCCATATGTTCTGTGGGATGATCTTATCCACAGAGATAAGCCTGGGTCTCACAGATGCTTTGTAAGGCTCCCTCTGCATGGGTATTCTTTCTCTTCTTAGGGAGACAGGAGGTAGAGAGGAAAGAGGATAAATCTCTGAGTCAGACAGACCTGGGTTTGGAACCCAGATCTGCCACCTGTTGGCAGTGAGATCTCAGGTAAATCACTGAGCGTAGGCACAAACTCTTCTGCACAGTGAGTTTATGCATGGATTAAATGATACAGCAGTAGCTCTTCCATAGTGGGTGCCTACTCTAGCCAGGTGAGGCTCAGATGAGGGTTATATAATTTAAAAAGAAGGAGGTGGGGATAAATATTGAGTGGACATCTGGCAGTGTCTACCATGAATGGGAAAACAGGACCTCACTCTGATTCCTTATTGAACCTGAGCAGTGCTCCCAGGTCTAGGAATAACCTGCATAGTCTCCTGGCCCCTACTTTACTCTGGGAATGAAAAGTTTTCCCTGGCTTTGCCCCTCCCCCTGCCATGACCCTGGTAGGGTTATCCTCACTCAGTGAGTGTGCTCAGGGCCCCGTGGTTCCAGCAAGACAGTTGGAGAGAATCCATGTGTCTGGGGACAGCTGAACCACAGCCTTCCTGCCCTGGCTGCACACCTGTTAGAAAACTATAGTTAGAACAGTCAATCCTGGGGCAAGGGAAAGAGACAAGCCAAAGGAGAAGAGAAAAAAAAAGGAAAGACACAGCCCAGAAAATGGAATGTTATTCCTGTGCAGCAAAGCCACAGTGTCCACTGGGCACGCCTTAGGAAGAGGGACTGGCCTGTGGACAATTGTGGGGCTAGCCTGGAATTAGGAAAACCATGGCTGACATGATTTGGGAGATGTAAACTCTACCCAAGCTGGCACAAAGCCTTGTCCCGAGAAGCCCTAAAAAGCCCTCTACAATCAAGGCTCCCAAACTTTTTGATTGTGGCACCTACAGGGAGGTGGCCCAGTGGTGAAAGATTCCATCTGCCAATGCAGGAGATGCAAGAGACTCGGGTTCTATCCCTGGGTCGGGATGATCCCCTGGAGGAGGAAATGGCAACCCACTCTAGTATTCTTGCCTGGAAATTTCCATGGACAGAGGAACCTGGCAGGCTATAGACCATAAGGTCACAAAGAGTCAGACCTGATTAAGCATGCATGCAAGTCCTACAGAGAGAATAGAAGGTTTTGTGTTCTCCCATCCACTTGAATTTCCTTTAGGAAAAAACTCCAGGATTACAAAGAAAGAGAAGAAATACAGCAAGTTATATATATCATGTTGCCAACAGAATAAATAATTCACTTACTAGTGAATTAGAAGAATAGGAACATACCTACTAAATTTTGTGCTATAAAACAATTTCCAAAAAGCTTAAAAATAACTCAATAATCTTATTTTACTTATTCAAGTAGATAATATTCACAAGCAGTGCGACATGCATGTACCTTCCTCCTTAGGCAATAGAGATATGAGTAATTCACATTGAAACATCAGACTTACAGGGTCTTGAAGTCTATTACAGGAATATTATCGGTTAAGAATCATTGATGCAAACCTGAATCACTATAGACTGTGAAATTAACCTAACGACCTATGAAAAGCTAAATGGATAATATTAAGGCTCAGTGAAAAGAGACGTTTAATAAAAATTGGTCATCAACAATGAGAAAACCATAGTCAGTTTGAGGTAATACTGATGAAATGCTGAAAATGCTTCCCCCAAATTGTGAAATTCTAACCATCTGCAAGTGTGCACACAGGGTAGGAATTTGACATTGCTAAAGATTTGTTGGCACCCAAATTTCTTAGCGAAGGACACAGTCAAAGTCTGGGGTCATTTTCACTGATGAATAGCACATTTAGTAACATTTCATGACTCATTCATTAGGTCGTGTGTGTATGTGTGTAGTAGTTCAATAGTGTTCAACTCTGTGGCTTCATGGACTGTAATCTGCCAGGCTACTCTGTCCTTGGAAACTTCTAGGCAAGAATCCTGGAATGGGTTGTCATTTCCTACTCCAGGGGATCTTTCTCGACCCAGGGACTGAACCCACATCTCATGAATCCTCCTGCCAAAGCAGGAGGATTCTTCACCCCTGTGCCACCAGGGAAGCCCAAGAGTTACTAGTAAGCAACCCTTAGTTGCCTCAAAATACGAGAGACTATAGAAGCATGAGTCACTTAGCTCTCAGAATTGAAGAGAGAACTTGTACTTTTGGGTCCTGTGATCCATTTGGGAGCCTCTGTGGCCTGGTAAGGATCCTCAGGACACTCAAGGAAACTGCCTTCAATGAGTAGTTCTCACCTACCAGAGGCCTTTTCTTCTGCAAATATCTCTTCTCGGTGTTATAAAAAATTTTCTCTGTACTAGATTACTTTGCTTAGCACTCAAATTGGCTGTAATGACTCCCATCTTAAAACCTGCTTCCAGCATTTACTGTTTGTAGATTTTTTATAATGGCCGTTCTGACTGGTGGGAGATGATACTTCGTTGTAGTCTTGATTTGCATTTCTCTAATAATAAGCAATGATAGGTATCTTTTCATGTGCCTCTTGGCCCCTCTGTGCATCTTCTTTGGAGAAACATCTATTTAGGTCTTCTGCTATTTGTTGATTGAGTTGCTTGCTTTTTTGATATTTAGCTGTATGAGCTGCTTGCATATTTTGGAGATTAATCCTTTATCAGTTACTTTGGTTGCAAATATTTTTTCCCATTCTAAGGGTTGTCTTTTCATCTCGTTTATGGTTTCCTTTGCTGTACACCAGCTTTTAAGTTTAATTAGGTCCCATTTTGATACAACCACTATGGGAGTTTCTTAAAAACTAAAAATAAAGCTTCCATATGACCAGCCATCCCATTACCTGGCATATACCCTGAGAAAACCATAATTCAGAAAGACATGTGTACCACAATGTTCATTTCAGCACTATTTACAATAGTCAGGATATCAAAACAACCTGAATTTCCATTGACAGAGGAATGGATAAAGATAAAGAAGAAGATGTATATGATGCAATATTACTCAGTCATAAAAAGGAACAAAATTGGGTAATTTGTACTGATGTGGATGAACCTAAAGTCTATCATAAGAGTGAAGTCAGAAAGAGAAAAATGAATACCATATATTAATGCTTATATATGGAATCTAGAGAAATGGAACAGCTTTGCAAGGTAGGAATAGAGATGCAGATGTAAAGAGTGAACATAGGGATATGGCAGTGAGGGGGAAAGGAGAGTGTGGGACAAACTGAGAGAGCAGCACTGGTGTGTATACACTACCACGTGTAAAAGAGGAACCAGGGGGAAGCTGCTTTATGCACGAGGATCTCAGCTCAGGGCCCTGTGATGCCATAGAGGGTGGGATGGGGGTGGACGGGAGGAAGGGGATATGTGCATATGTGAGCTGATTTATGTTGCTGTACAGTAGAAACTAACACAACATACTAAAGCAATTATACTCCGATTAAAAAAAAAAAGCTTACTTCTTTGAGCTCATACCCCTTCCTGCTCTTCCCACCGTTCTCTCCTCCCTATAGCAACAAAACTCCTGAAGAGATGACTATCTATAGTGTCCCATTGTCCCACTAAGTCAACTTTAGACAAGGTTGCAATTGATTCCCACAATGGATGTACCTATTATTCTTGTTAGTGTCAACAGTAGGGTAACCAGCTCATTCCTATATGCCTGAGATGTTCTCAATTTTTAAAATGGAATATTGTGCATTCTAGGAACCACCTCAGTCCTGGGCAAGTCCAGATAGTAAGTCACTCCTGATAGCCTGCATGTTATTGAATCCTCCACGTTATTCAATCCATGTTGTTGAATTGTTATGAAGTCCTTTTCTTGACTTTTCAGCAAACGTTTCAAAAAACACCTTTGTAGAGTTATATCTTAACATGCAACAAGTTTCATGTACTTAAACTATATAAATTTGTAAGGTTTGATATATGTGTATGCCCTTGAGACCACAGCAGTCAAGATAATGAACACATCCATTCACACCAAAAATTTCTTCATGTCAGTTTGCAGTCTGTCTCTCTGACACCTGCTCCTACTCCAGTCTACATGTGTGTTAGTTATCTATTGCTGTGTAAGGAATAACCCCTCAATGTGTCAGCTTAAAACAATAAACTTTTATCATCTCTCATTTTCTGTGGGTCAGGAACCTGGACCCAACTTACCTGGGTGCTTCTGCCTCAAGGGCTCTCCCAAGGCTGTTAGCAAGATGTGGACCAGGGCTGTGGTCTCCTCTCACAGCGTGATGAGGGGAAGAGCTTCATTTAAGCTCATTCATATGCATGTTGGCAGGATTCAATTTCTGACAAGCTCCATTTCCATTCCAGCTCCATTCCATTTCCCATCAGCCTGACCTTAGTGCAGCTTACAATATGGCAGCTGTTTTCATCACAGAGAAAAAGAGAAATCATCATCTCTTCATAACCTAATCTCAGAAGTGAAATCTCATCATTTTTGCCATATTCTGTTCATTAGAGTAGATAGGTCCAGCCCACTCTCAAGAAAAAGGAATTACACAAGGGAAGTGGCAATTTTAAGGAGTCATTTTAGGGACTGCTTATTATATTGATCATTGATAAGCTTTCTGTCAATATAGATTGGTTCCAGATTGGGAAAGGAGTATGTCAAGGCTGTATATTGTCACCTTGCTTATTTAACTTATAAGCAGAGTACATCATGTGAAATGCCAGACAGGATGAGTCACAAACTGGAATCAAGATTGCCAGGAGAAATTTCAATAACCTCAGATATGTAGATGACACCACCCTTATGGCAGAAAGCAAAAAAGAACGGAAGAGCCTTCTGACGAAAGTGAAAGAGGAGAGTGAAAGAGCTGGCTTAAAACTCAACATTCAAAAAATGAAGATCACGACATCCGGTCCCATCACTTCATGGCAAATAGATGGGAAAACAATGGAAACAGTGTCAGACTTTATTTTCTTGGGCTCCAAAATCGCTGCAGGTGGTGACTGCGGCCATGAAATTAAAAGATGCTTACTCCTTGGAAGAAAAGCTATGACCAACCTAGACAGCATACTAAAAATTAGAGGTATTACTTTGCCGACAAAGGTCCATCTAGTGAAAGCTAAGGTTTTTCCAGTAGTCATGTACAGATGTGAGAGTTGGACCATAAAGAAAGCTGAGCACTGAAGAACTGATGCTTTTGAACTGTGGTATTGGAGAAGACTCTTGAGAGTCGCTTGGACTGCAAGGAGATCAAACCAGTCAATCCTAAAGGAGATCAGTCCTGAATATTCACTGGAAGGAATGATGCTGAAGCTGAAGCTCCAGTACTTTGGCCACCTGATGCAAAGAGCTGACTCATTGGAAAAGACCCTGATGCTGGGAAAGATTGAGGGCAGGAGGAGAAGGGGATGACAGAGGGTGAAGTGGTTGGATGGTACCACCAACTCGATGGACATGAGTCTGAGCAAGCTCTGGGAGTTGGTGATGGACAGGGAAGCCTGGTGTGCTTCAGTCCATGGGCTCACAAAGAGCCGGACATGACTGAGCAATGCAACAGACTAAATATAGATTCGTTTGCACGTTCTAAGATTTTGTGTAACTGGAATCATTCAGTACGGAGCCTTTTTCTGTCTATATTGTTTCTGTCAGTGCAATTATTTTGAGATTCACTTACGTTGTTGCATCTATCAGCATTTCATTCTTTTTATTGCTGAGTAGTGTTCCCTTGTATGGTTACACTGCCGTTTGTTTAATCTATTCATCTGTTGATGGACCTTTGAGTCATTTACAGTTTTTGCCTTTTACAAATAAGCATTCTGTGAACATTCATCTATGAGTTTTTGTTAGGATATGTGCTTATATTCTCTTGGGTAAATATTCAGAAATGGAAAGGCTGAAACATGTGGCAAGTCTATATTTATCTTTTTAAAAAGCTGACAAATTATTTCCCAAAGTAGTTGCACAATTTGATAATCCCACTGGCAGTGTTCCAGTTTCTCTGCATCCTTGCCAATACTTGGTATGGTCAGTATTTTTAATTTTAGCCATTTTAATGTCTCATTGTGGTTTTAGTTTGCATTTCCCAAATGATTAATTGGGCTTCCCTGGTGGCTCAGCAGTAAAGAATCTGCCTGCCAGTGCAGGAGATGTGGATTCAGTCCCTGGCTCAGGAAGATCCCCTGGAGATGGAAATTGCAACCCACTCCAGCATTCTTGCCTGGGAAATCTGATGGACAGAGGAGCCTGGCAGTCTACAATCCATGGGGTTGCAAAAGAGTTGGACACAACTCTGCAACTAAAAACAACAAAAATAACAAAAGATTAATTATGTTGAAAATTTTCATGTGCTTATCTACTATCCATATGTATTCTTTTTTTTTTTCCCATTTTTAATTAGGTTGTTTGTTTTCTTATTTAGTTTTGTAAGTACTTAGTATATTCTATGTGCATGTTCTTCAATAGGTAAATGATTTATAGGTATTTTTTTCCAATCTGTGATTTATCTTTTATTCTCTTAATAGTATTTTTATTGCAATGGTGAATGGGACTGTTTCCTAAATTTCTTTTTCTGGTTTTTCATTATTAGTGTATAGGAATGCAAGATTTCTGTGCATTAATTTTGTATCCTGTGTGTGAGTGCCTGCATGCTCAGTCTCTCAGTCATGTCTGACTCTTTGTGACCCTGTGGACTGTAGCCTGCCAAGCTCCTCTGTCCATGGAATTTTTCAGGCAAGAATACTGGGGCAGGTTGCCATTTCCTTCTCCAGGGGATCTTCCCGACCCAGGGACTGACCCTGAGTCTCCTGCACTGGCAGGCAGATTCTTTACCAGCTAACCACTGGGAAAACCCTGTGACTTTATACTAAATTCACTGATTAGCTCTAGTAATTTTCCGGTGGCATCTTTAGGGTTTTCTATGTATTATATCATGTCATCTGCCAACAGTGAGAATTTTACTTTTTCTTTTCTAATCTGGATTCCTTTTCTTTCTGTTTCTTCCCTGATTGCTGGGCTAGGACTTTCAAAACTGTATTGAATAGTAGTGGTGAGAGTGGGCACCCTTGTACTGTTCCTGATTTTAGAGGAAATGCTATCAGTTTTTCACTATTGACAACAATGCTTGTTGTGGGTTTGTTGTATATGGCCTTTATTATGTTGAGGTAGTTTCCTTTTATGCCCATTTTATGAAGAATTTTTATCAAAGATGGTTGTTGAATTTTGCTGAAAGCTTTCTCTTTATCTGTTGAGATGATCATATGGTTATTCAGTTTGTTAATATGGTGCATCACATTGATTGATTTGTGTATACTGAAGAATCCTTGCATCCTTGGGATAAACCCCACTTGATTATGGTATTTGATGCATTCTTATACACTAACAATGAAAAATCAGAAAGAGAAATTAAGGAAAAAATTCCATTCACCATTGCAACAAAAAGTATAAAATACCCAGGAATAAACCTACCTTAGCTCTAATACTTTGGCCACCTGATGCAAAGAGCCAATTCATTGGAAAAGACCCTGATGCTGGGAAAGATTGAGGGGAGGAGGAGAATGGGGCAACAGAAGATGAGACGGTTGGATAGCATTACTGACTCAATGGACATGAGTTTAAGCAAACTCCCAGAGACAATGAAGTTCAGAGAAGCCTGGCACACTACAGTCCAGAATCAGATATGACTTAGTGACTGAACAACCACAGAGAAACAAAAGAACTGTATGCAGAAAACTATAAGACACTGATGAAAGAAAGCAAGGAAGACACAAACAGATATACCATGTTTGGGGATCTGAAGTATCAATATTGTGACGATGACTACATTATCCAAAGCATTCTACAGATTCAATGCAATCCTTATCAAATTACCAGTGGCATTTTTCATAACACTAGAACAAAAAATTTTATAATTTGTATGGAAACACAAAAGACTCTGAATAACCAAAACAATCATGAGAAAGAAAAGTGGAGCAGGAGGAATCAACCTTCCTGGCCTCAGGCTTCAAACAATACTACAAAGCTACAGTAATCAGGAGTTTGATAGTGGCACAAAAATAGAAATACAGGTTAGTGGAACAAGACAGAAAGATAAACCCATGCATCTATGGGCACCTTATATTTGACAAAAGAAGCAAGAATATACAATGGAAAAAAGACAGCCCCTTCAATAAGTGGTGCTGGGAAAACTGGACAGCTACATGCAAAAGAATGAAATTCTTTTACACTATACACAAAAATAAACTCAAAATGGATTAAAGACCTAAATGTAAGGCCAGAAACTTTAAAGCTCTTAGAGGAAAACATAGGCAGAACACTCTTTGACATAAATTGCAGCAAGAACCCTTCTGACCCACCTCCTAGAATAATGGAAATAAAAACAAAAATAAACAAATAGGAATTAATTAAATTTAAAAGCTTTTGCACAGCAAAGGAAAATATAAACCAGGGGAAAAGACAACACTCAGAATGGGAGAAAATAATTGAAAATGAAGCAACTTACAAAGGATTAATCTCCGAAATATACAAACAGCTCATGCAGCTCGATATCAGACAAATAACCCAATCAAAAAATGGGCAGAAGACTTAAACACATTACTCCAAAGAAGATATATAGATGGCCAAGAGGCACATGAAAAGATGCTCAATATGCTCATTATTAAATAAATGCAAGTCAAAACTATAATGAGGTACTACCTTCCACCAGACAGAATGGCCATCATAAAAAATCTAC
Organism: Redunca redunca; assembly: GCA_006410935.1. Taxonomy (NCBI): domain Eukaryota; kingdom Metazoa; phylum Chordata; class Mammalia; order Artiodactyla; family Bovidae; genus Redunca; species Redunca redunca. The sequence goes on along the minus strand of SJYQ01004867.1, from coordinate 232,030 downwards.
AAACAATAAATGCTGGAGAGGATGTGGAGAAAAGGGATCCCTCTTGCACTGTTGGTGGGGATATAAATTGATACAACCACTGCAGAAAACACTATGGAGATTACTTAGAAACTAGGAATACAACTAACATACATATGACCCAGCAAAACCACTACTGGGCATATACCCTGAGAAAATCATAATTCAAATAGATGTGTGAGCCCCAATATTCACTGCAGCATTATTTACAATAGTACATGGAAGCAACCCAGATGTTCATCAACAGATGAATGGATAAAGATGTTGTGGTGCATATACACAATGGAATATTAGTCATAAAAAGGAATGAATGTGAATCAATTAAACTGAAGTAGATGAACCTAGAGCTTGCTATACAGAGTGAAGTAAGTCAGAAGGAGAAAAACAAATATGGTATATTAACGCATATATATGGACTCTAGAAAAATGGTACTAATAAACCTATTTGCAGGGCAGGAATAGAGATGCAGATGGAGAGAAGGGACTTGTAGACACAGCAAGGGAAGGAGAGGGTAGGACATACTGAGAAAGTAGCATTGACATGTACACAACCACGTGTGAAATAAATAGTGGGAAGCTACTATGTAACACAGGGAGCACAGCCTGGCACTCTGTGATGACCCATAGGGGTGAGACTGAGGGGGCTAGGAGGGAGGCTGGAGTGGGAGGGACACACACACACACACACACATACAGACATACATATACATACAGAGAGAGTTATCACTGTTTTGTACTGTTGTACAGTGGAAACCAATACATTGTAATCATCCTCCAATTAAAAGAATAAAATAATTAAAATAGTATTTTTAAAAGAGCAGAAAGTTTTAATCTTTAAAAAAGTTTATCAATTTTTCTTTTATAGATTGTATTAAGAAATCTGTTTCACCTAAGATCATAAAGATTTTATCCTATGCTTTCTTCTAAAAGTTTTATAGTTTTACAGACTCACAGACACAGAGAACAGATTTGTGGTTGTCAAGGGAGAGGGAGGGGAGGGAAGAATTGGGAGTTTGGGATTTGTTGTTGTTTATCGCTAAGTCATGTCTGACTCTTTTGTGACCCCATGAACAACAACATATGGAGTTGAGTACTTAAGTCAGCTTGCAAAGGACTTCAGTCCTTGTTACTTGATGGTGTAGGTGTGTGTGCTTAGTCGTGTCTGACTCTGCAACCTATTGGACTGTAGCCTGTCAGGCTGCTCTGTCCGTAGGATTTCCCAGGTAAGAATACTGGAGTGGGTTGCCAGTTTCTCCTCCAGGGGATCTTCCTGACCCCGGGATCGAACCCACATCTGCATTGCTGGGGGATTCTTTGTCATTGAGCCACCTGGGAAGCCAGTTTAGGGATAGCATATGTAAACAATGATCACAGGATGGATAAACAAAAAGGTCCTACTGTATAGCACAGGGAACTATATATTCAATATCCTGTGATGAACCATAACAGAAAAAGGATATGAAAAAGAATATGTATATATGTATAACTGAACTGCTTCGCTGTGCAGCAGAAATTGACAAAACACTGTAAATCAACTCACTTCAATAAGATTTAAAAAATAAAAGTTTTATAGTTTTAGTGTTTACATTTGGATCTGATTCATTTGAGTTAATATTTGTTAATAGTGCAAGGTATGAATCAAAGTTCATTTTCTTGCATATAGAGAGCCAGTTGTTCCTGCATTGTTGAAAAGAATATCTTTTCTCCATTAAATAGCCTTTGCACTGTTGCTGAAAATCAATTGTCCCTGTGTGGATCTATTTCTGGATTCTAGTTTCTTTTTTTTTTAATTGATTTGCCTGTCTTTACAGCAATACTTATCTTGATAACTGTAGCTTTAGAGTAAGTTTTTAAATTAGGCAGTTAGTCCTCCCACTTTTTCCTTCTTTTATAACTTTATTTTGTTTCCTCTAGGTCTTCAGTATTTCAATATGAATTTTAGAACCAGCGTATCAATTTCTACAAAAAAGCCTGCTAGTGTTTTGGTTAGAATTACTTTAAATCTGTATATTAATTTGGGGAGAAATAACATCTCTTTAAGTCTTCCTACCCTTGAACACAACATATTTCACCATTTATTTAGTTTACTTTTTTTTTTTTTTCGCTGCCTTGGTCTTAGGTACGGCACACAGAATCTTTTGTTGCAGATGGATCCTGCAGCTTGTAGTCCAAGCGACTCTCAAGAGTCTTCTCCAACACCACAGTTCAAAAGTATCAGTTCTACGGTGTTTAGCTTTCTTTATAGTCCAACTCTGACTTCATACATGACTACTAGCCTTGACTAGATGGAACTTTGTTGACAAGTAATGTCTCTGCTTTTTAATATGCTGTCTAGGTTGGTCATAACGTTCCTTCCAAGGAGTAAGCGTCTTTTAATTTCATGGCTGCAATCACCATCTGCAGTGATTTTGGAGCCCAGAAAAATAAAGTCAGCCACTGTTTCTGCATCTATTTGCCATGAAGTGATGGGACCGGATGCCATGATCTTCGTTTTCTGAATGTTGAGCTTTAAGCCAACTTTTTTACTCTCCTCTTTCGTTTTCATCAAGAGGCTCTTTAGTTCTTCTTCACTTTCTGCCATAAGGGTGGTGTCATCTCATATCTGAAGTTATTGATATTTCTCCTGGCAATCTTGATTCCAGCTTGTGCTTCTTCCAACTGAGCGTTTCTCATGATGTACTCTGCATATAAGTTAAATAAGCAGGGTGACAACATACACCCTTGATGTACTCCTTTTCCGATTTGGAACCAGTCTATTGTTCCATGTCCAGTTCTAACTGTTGCTTCCTGACCTGCATACAGGCTTCTCAAGATCACCATTACGTGATATTAGTTGTAGGTTTTTCATAAATTTTCTTTATCAAGCTAAAGATCTCTCTTCTATTCCTATTTTGTTGAAACATCTGTTTTTTAAGTCATACAGGGATATTGGATTTTGTAAAATGCTTTTTCTGCATCTATTGAGATGATCATATGGTTTTTCTTTTTTGTTAATATGACTCATATGGCCTTAGAAAACAGGACAGTATGAGAAATGGAAAGAATCAGTCCATATCACATAGATTAATAAGTAGAAATCCTCAGCAAAACGGTAGCAGACAGATTCCCACAATGGGTAAAAAAGGTGATGCATTATTATCAAGCTGGGTTTATCCCAGGAATACAAGTTTGATGTATATTTGAAATGTTTTTAATGGGCAGAGATTCATTTTTGTTTTACTTGTTTCATCTTAGTTTTAATTTTTAGAGGTTGATTTTAAAATAACATTTTACCTTATAATTATGGAATACATTTATATAAGTCCAAAGTCAAATCTACAAAACAAGGTGTATTTAAAGAAGTCCAGTTTCTATTATATCCTTGACTCCTGTACAAGTTTTCTCCCTCTTTTTTAGGTAATCATTTTGATTAAAAAAACTATGATTTATGTTTATATTAAAATATAATTTTCTCACTCTCTTTTAGATAAATGGTAGCATACTATACACTTTTTAAAAAACCATCTTACCTTATTGAAATGTATCTTGAAAACCTCTCTTTACTAGTGTATAGAAATGATTTATATTCTTTGTTATGGCTGCATATAATTCCATGATATAGATATACGATGTTCTATTCCACAACTCCTATTGTTGGGAGAGTCAGGGGGCTCTTGTACTTGTAACTAGGTCTGTAATGAATAGCCTTGCACACACCTTTTTGTATTTTTACCATTTTATCTTTGGGATGTACTCCCAGTGGGATTGCTAGGTTGAAGAGTGAATGCCTAGATAATTTTGCCAAATTCCTTTCCACAAGGATTGTCTGACTTTGCATTCCCACCACCAAATTATGAAAGTGTCTGTTTCCCAGAGCTTCACTGATGGAGTAGTTGTCAAAATTTTGAATTTGGGCCCTCCTAATAGATGAGGATGAAATCCCAGTTTACATTTTTCTTGTGATGAGCAAGTTGAGCATCTTTTCTTACAGTGAAGAGCCATTCATCTGCATTTCTTTTCTGTTAATGGTCTGTTCGTGTCTCTTGCTTATTTTTCTAAATTGTTGCTCATTTCTCTATTTTAGAAACTCTATTAAATATTAGAGATGTTAACTCTTTGTAGAGGCTTCCCTGATGGTAAAAACTTTGTCTGCAATGCAGGAGATGCCGGAGACACAGGTTCAAGTCAGGAAGATCCCCTGTAGGAGGAAATGGCAACCCACTCCAATATTTTTGCCTAGGAAATCCCATTGACAGAGAAGCTGGGTGGTTGCAAAAAGTCAGACATGACTGAGCAACTAAGCATGCATGCTCTTTGTAATATAAATTGACAACGTTTTCTCCCAGTGTGTTGGCTCAGACAATTTTCCTAACAGAACAAGGAGCCCAAAGGTAGGTGGTTGTCGTCTTTGGCTCAGTGGCCCAACAGTGTCAAGGCCAGCCTCTCTGAGATTCTCTAGGTGTTTCTCTTAGGGACACATTATGACTGTGTTAAAGCAGGTAGGACCAGGAAAGGATGGCTCCAGAGACATCTGTCCTTTTTATTAGGAAGGTGAAAGCTTTCTCAGAAGCCCTCAACTGATTTGCATTCATATTTAATTGGCCAGAACTAGGTTCAAAGAGTCCTCCTGCAATGCAGGAGACCCTGGTTCATTTCCTGGGTCGAGAAGATCTGCTGGACAAGGGACAGGCTACCCACTCCAGTATTCTTGGGCTTCCCTGGTGGCTCAGCTGGTTAAGAATCTTTCTGCAATGCTGAAGACTTGGGTTCAATCCCTGGGTTAGGAAGATCCCCTGGAGAAGGAAACAGCTACCTACTCCAGTATTCTGGTCTGGAGAATTCCATGGACTGTATAGTCCATGGGGTTGCAAAAAGTCAGACATGACTGAGCGACTTTCAGGTTCAGAGAAAGCTGGGAGAGAAAGGACTTCATTTTTCCAGCCTCTAGAGTAGAGGTGGGCAAGCAGAAGGGAATGCATGTTGAATTACCCACCCAGATACCATGGACAGGAATGGGGAAGTGCAGCTCAGATGGAGGGCTCATCCTTTCTCCTGTTCTCTGACATATCTGAGAACCCAAGGTGAACCAGTAGCTGGCCTCACAGCTCCAAAAGGGAATTCAGTCTTGGATACATCAGTAGAGATTTCATGTCTGCAGCAAGGAAGATGGGATAACATTAGAGACCCACATTTCACCCCAGGACTGAAGAAACACTGCTAAGTGGGAGCATGTCCAGAGGAGAGCAACTGGGTCAGGAGGGTGAGGGCCCCAGAAATCTTGTCCCATCAAGAATAAGTGGAAGAGGGACTTCCCTAGTGGCCCAGTGGCTAAGATTCCACGCTCCCACTGCAGGGGGCCTGGGTTCAATTGCTAGTCAGGGAACTAGATCCCACACACTGCAACTAAAAGAGTCCATGTGCTGCAACTAAGACCTGCTGCAGCCAAATACATAGATATTTTAACAAAAGAATAAGTGGAAAGATCTGGACATGTTATAATAGAGAAGATGTGGAAGGCAGCAAGATATATTTTGCTGAAAACCTGAAGGACTGGCCTGTGGAAAAAATGAGATTTGGTCTATGGTAACAATTGGTGCATGTGCGAGTGAGGCAGTTTTCAATTAATTTCCTTAATGGGTTTGGGATCGAGAAAATTTGAGATGGGTTTCTTCATGAGTAGTGAAGTTCCTCTCCACTGTGTAATCAGTCTTGCTGCTCTCATGGTTCCATCCTTCGGTGCTCTTATGTTTTATCCTCCACCACTATGTCAATGACTCTCCAACCTAGTCTCCAGCGATCTCCAACCTAGAGGTCTCTAGTCCCATCCTCTCACCTCTCTCCCAAGGCTCCAGACTCCTGTTTTTGCCCCACACTGAAGCTCTTGCTTAAAGTATGGGGTCAGTCAAGATCTCACCAGGAAATAGAAACCACTGGGATATTGAAAATGAAAGACGTCAATGAAAGAAATTCGTTGAACAACAGGTGATAGAAGGGCCAAGAAGTCAAACAGAAGACAGTGAGACAACTCAAAGGTTAACAGGAGTGGGAAGAAAAAAAAGGGGGGGAACATGTTTATGTGTAGCTGATTCAGTTTGCTGCACAGCAGAAAATAACACAGCATTGCAAAGCAACTCTATTACAATAAAAATTAAAACCAAAACAAAGCAAAAATAGTAGCAGGAAGAGCTATCACCCGGAGCTGAAAGGTGCTCAGTAGACATTTAAACCAAGTGGGCTTGTTTGTCATGTACTAGAGGACCGAAAAGACACAGCAATTGCTAGAGTGCAATTAAGGCAGAGAGAGAAATAGCCTGGCTACCCCAACCCTGACTCTATTTCCTGCCAGTGCTCCCCACACCTTCAGAAGCCAGGGAATACATGAACCTGGGGAGCACAGTCCCAGAGAGCAGGAGGAAGGTGAAGGGAAATGGGCAGAGGACAGGCACACAAGTGAAGGAGGGGTATAGTAAACAGTCCCTTACATTTCTCTTCTTTCCTCCCTCTGCTCCTCAGGCCTGAGACTACAGGGGGAGCTGGGCAAAGTAAGTGTGTGGGCGGGAGTCCCCAGCTGGTGTCCAGTGTTTCAAAAACCATAACATCTTCTGGGGATGATGGAAGATGCCTCCAAGGAAGGGCAATACATGGGTTGGGTTTTGGAGGATGAATAGAAGCTCTTTAGGTGGATGAGGTAGGAAAATCCATTCCAAGAAAAGGTTAATTTAAGACTGTATACTAAAGCCCAGAAGTGGGGAAAAAACCATGGTGTGTCTTAGGAATTGAAATGACTCAGTGTGGCTGGAGCCCTGGGTGTGAAGATATTGCTAAGCTGCTAAGTCACTTCAGTCGTGTCCGACTCTGTACGACCCCACAGACGGCAGCCCACCAGGCTCCCCCATCCCTGGGATTCTCCAGGCAAGAACACTGGAGTGGGTTGCCATTTCCTTCCCCAATGCATGAAAGTGAAAAGTGAAAGTGAAGTCACTCAGTCATGTCTGACTCTTTGCGACCCCATGGACTGCAGCCCACCAGGTTCCTCTGCCCATGGGATTTTCCAGGCAAGAGTACTGGAGTGGGGTGCCATTGCCTTCTCCGTGAAGATATTAGATTTATTAAATAAATAAAGTAACCCGTTAACAGATTTTACATGGGGTGAGGAAGATGGAGGATCTGAGGATACTTTTATGTTTCTGCTTAAGGCCTGGAGAGGGGTGGTTGTGTCGTTAAGCTTAGCAATGAGAGGGGCTCCCTGAGTCGTGGTTCTATGGTGGTTGTGAAGGTGGGGGTGGGGATAATTAATTACATTTTAGACATGTCAGATTTGCGATTCCCATGGAATATCAAGGTTGAGATGTCTAGGAAGGGTATGAGCTGGAATCTTGGGGAACAGGTCTAGTCTGAAGATGTCACTTTGGAAATGTTTGGAGGTTTAGTCCTTAGGAGTCTATGTGATCATCCAAGGGAACTGTGATGAGGAAGACGGCGTTATGGCAGAAGGCAGATCCCTGGGAAAGGCCATCCTTTAAGGGGTGACAGGGGAAATAAAGGCAGGAAATGTCCTGAGAAGGAATAATCAGTGAAGTTGGAAGAGACCCAGAGAATGGTATGTTACAGCTGGGACCACAACCGACACAAGGATTAAGTGAATCTGCTATGTTAGCAATGAGAAATCCATAGGCTATCCTGGTGAGACCTGTGTCTGGGAGAGGGTTGGTGTGGAAACCAGCCTATAGTGGAGAAAAGAGATGGGGAAACAGGGCCAGGGAGAATAGCCTGGTTTTCAGAGAAGGCTGGCTGTGAAGGATGGAAAGTTTCAGGATAACTTGAGGAGACCTGGGTCCACGGATGACCAGAAATGCTGTGGTCCAGTGGTTAAGACTTTGCCTTTCAATGCAGAGGACATCGGGGTTCAGTTCCTTGTCAGCGAGCTAAGATCCCACATACGTTGTGGCCAAAAAAACCCAAAATATAAAACAGAAGTAATATTGTAACAAATTCAATAAAGACTTTAGAAAAATAAAATATGGAAGCACCTTGAAGGAGACAGGAAAATGTGGTAACTGATTAAAGGAGGCCCTCAAGGGGATAGATTGGTGTGCGGGCAATGTCAGATGCACACATGTGTTTGGGGCAGAAGAAAAGGTAGGCCTTCCTCTGACATTGAGAGCAGGAGAGTAGAAGCACCTGGAGCAACGTATATGAATTACGTGCACAGCTTGTCCTGAAGAAATTCACAGTCTAATAGGGAGAAGGGACATGGTGTCTTTTGGCTTCAAGATACAGAAACTCACTCAGAAGTTGAAGGTTATTGTGAAACCATAGAAAAAAAATATATGCTGGCTTCTGCCCCCAGTTCCTGGCACAGAAATCCTAAAACCCTTGGAATGTGCTGGGTGGGTGGTAGGACTGTCTTTGTTCTAGTGACAATGCTTGGTGGGCTCCTGGATGAGGTCTGTTCACCAGGAAGAGCAAGTCGTGATTAGAAGCTTGGAACTTTCAGCTCTACCCTTGTCCTCCATGAAGGGGAAGGAGAAAGAGATTGGAGATTTTGTTAATGACTGATCGTGTCTACTTTATGAAGCCTCCACAAAGATCCTCAGAATGTGGTTGGAGGAGCTCCCAGGCGTGTGAACATATCAGTGTGTTAGGAGGATAACACACCCTGGATTCACGGGGACAGATGCCCGTGTGCTTGGGACTCTTCTGAATTTCACCCTTTGAATCTCTTCATGTGGTTCTTCATCTATATCCTTTATCGTACCAGTTACAATAAATTGGTAAACGTAAGTAAGTGCTTCCCTAAGTTCTGTGAGCTGTTCTAGCAAATGACTGAACCCAAAGACAGATTATGGGAAGCCCTGATTTATAGCTGGTTGGTCAGAAGCACAGATGACAACCTAGATTTGTAATTGGAGTTTGAGGTGGAGACGGGCACAGTTTTGTGGAACGAAGCCCTCAGTCTGTGGGGTCTGAGCTAACTCTGATTGGTGTCACACTGCATTGAATTGTAAGTCACCCAGCTGGCGTCACAAAGAATTGCTGCTTGGTGTGGAAAACTCCCACACATCTGGTGTCATTCGTGTGGTGAGTGTGGTTGTGTGAAAATAGTAAAGGAGAAACACAGGAGAAGGATCCAGTTTATCACAAAGATACAAAGGATGATCGAGTGGACCCAGCTATGAAGTTTTATTTTTATTTTAGCTTTACTGAGATATATTTCCTATGTCATAAAATTTACCTATTTTAAGTTCAGTGGGTTTTTAAATATATGTATATATTTATATATGTGTTGAGGATGTTCTAAAATTAAATTGCAGTGATGTTTGCATTTTAGAACATTCTCAACACTCTCAAAAGAATTCTGGATGTATTAGCAGTCATGCTTCATTCCAACTACCTCCTTCCCCCACAACACCTCCAGACAACCACAAATCTCCCCTCTGTCTCTCTGCCTATTCTGGGGATTTCACGTAAACGAAGAGAAACACTATGTAATATTTTATGTCCAGCTTCTTTCACTTAGCATAGCAGGTTCAAGTTTCATCCATGACAGAGCATGTCAGTGCTTCATTCTACCACTGAATAATATTCCATTGTATAGATATACCACATTTAATTTATATACTCATCGGTTGAGAGGCATTTGGGTTGTTTCCACTTTTTTGCTACTATAATTAATGCTGCTATGAACATCGGTGTACATGTTTTTATGTGGCTATGTTTCATTTCTCTTGGGTACATACCTAGGAGTGGAAATGCTGAATCTCGCAGTAGTTCTAGGTTTAACATTTTGAGAAACTGTCAAAATGTTTTCCAAAGTGGCGCCACCATTTACATTCCCACCAGCAATGTATAAAGGTTCTAGATCTTCTACATCCTCCCTGATGTTGGTGACTGACTTTCAGACAACTACTAGCCATCCTTAGTGGCTGTGACATGGTATCTTATTGTGGTTTTGACTTGCATTTCTCTAATGATTAATGATGCTCAGAATTTTTTCATGTACTTATTGGCACACAAACTGTCTTCCCCCAAATCAATTTGTTGAAGACTCAACTCCCAATGTGATGGCATTTGGAGATAGGATATTTAGGAGTTAGGTCATGAGGGTAGGGTCCTCAAGATGGGTTTAGTGCCCCTTATAAGAAGAGACTCCAGAGAATTTGCTCACTCAAAGAAATTAGCTGTCTGCAAGCCAATAAGCAAGCTGCTGTGTGTGTGTGCTAAGTCGCCTCAGTTGTGTCCTACTCTTTGTGATCTTATGGACTGTAGCCCACCAGGCTCCTCTGTCCATGGGATTCTCCAGGCAAGAATACTGGAGTGGGCTGCCACGCCCTCCTTCAGGAGATCTCCACCCAGGGATCAAACCTGTGTCTTATGTCTCCTGCACTGGCAAGTGGGGTTCTTTACCACTAGTGCCACCTGGGAAGCCCCAAGACAGCTCTTATCAGAAACTGAGCTGGGAGAAGTAAGTCTGTTGTTTAAGCCACACGGTCTATGATATTTTGTAGTAGCAGCCCAAGCAGACTCTGTATTTAAGAAACCATTATCTAACCTGAGGTTAAGAAAGAGTCCCATTTTCTTCCAAGAGGTTTTATAGTTTTAGCTCTCACATGTAGCATGCTTATTCATTTTGAGAATTTAATTGCCTCTGCACGGATAGGGAATCCACCTGGTCTCATAATATGTGGCCAAGGAGGTGAAGTCCGATGGTATGTGGAATTGCCTTTTGGGGGGCTGTGGGCAGCGATGGGACACTAGGAAGAGGATTCTCTGAGAAGCAGCCTCTGAGGCAAGGATTTGAGGGCAAGGGATTTGCTAAGAAAATGTTCCAAGGAGAAATCAGTAAGGGAGTAGAGGAAGCAGTATCAGAAAGGGAAGAATCAGTGAAAGAAAGGATTTCAGTTGAAGTCAAGACCTCTGCCTGACCCCTGGGGAGCTCTAGCATATGCATTGCCTCTGAGAGTTTGCATCAACTCAGGCAAGAGAGGTGGACTTCCTAACCCTGTACCGGCCAGTCCAGTCGTGGCTGGGAGGTGGGGAGGGGTGCGGAGCTAACTCCCAGGCACTCCCAGACCTGTAACTCTGAATACGTGGATATGTTTGTGGCAGCTCCAGGAGCTCAAGGGCAAGCCTCAGAAGAAGGTCACAGCTGCAAACAATTAGTATCAAAGTACACAGAAGCTTGCAGGAGGTGGGGAGGGGGGAGTGGGGGAGGTGGCAGNTGGCAGGTGGTGAACACTGCAAAAGGGAATCTGAGGGGGATCTAGGTGAGCCGTTGAGGGTGTCCTCCAAAGGGTCCTCAGGAATGGCACTATATGGCACGACATAGCAAGACTACATGACATCAGAGAGATACAGATAAAGTGCTGGAGGAGGTCAATGGGAAGAGAGGTTTTCTTCTTCTTTGCTGTATAATGAAAAATTAATTGTGGTGACTGTCAGAGATGTAGAAGTGCCCTTAGGATGCTGCAAGAGTCTCACGGAGGTAGATAAAAACCCTTCTGTTGAGACAGTACCAGAACTCTCTTTCTGATCACTAAGTGAGCTCTCATCCCCCTGGGGACTTCTCACCAGGCACTGTTATCTCCTGGCTCTGGGGCTGCATTCCCACACCAGGGAGACTGAACCTGCTGCCTGCTGGGGATGCTGGGGATAGACCCCCGAGATTCCAGGTGTCTGACTCGGCCCAAGCCCAGGTCTTCTGAGCAGCAATCCTTATCATCTTTTACCTTTCCAAATGGTATCCCCTCCTCACCATGCTTCAAAGAACAGGGGTCTCTATTCTATCTCTTTAAGAAGCTCATTTATAAATATGACCTGCTATATTGTGAGTAGATGCAGTGATACAGTTAATGAGTCTCTAATGTGGACAATTATAACCCTGGCTTGGTTCTCTCCCACTCACGTGCACAGACTGATTTAGTAACACACACCCACTCACAATTATACTCTTGTCCCTGAGAAAATACCATACCCAGGCCTCACAGGAACAGAGAAGATCTGGGCACGTGCATGCACATACAGGCAGACAAGTGCCCACAGGCCCTCACACCCTCTCAGAAAAGTCTACTGTGGTACATGTATTTGGGGTGTCTTCTCCGACAGCACTCCTTCTTGGAAAGGACCTGCTATCGTACCTGTTGAAGAGGTGGGCCAATGTAGCAAGTGGTCCTGCCCCCCCTCCCACAGTGTGTGCTTGCCTGCTAAGTCGCTTCAATTGTGTCCGAATTTCCTGCCAAAGACTGCGTGTCTGAAACACTGCAGTGCCGTGCATGCCCAGTCCTGTCTGACTCTTCGTAACCCCATGGACTGCAGACAGCCAGGCTCCTCTGTCCATGGGATTCTCCAGGCAAGAATACTGGAGTGGGTAGCCATTCCCTTCTCCAGGGGATCTTCCTGACCCAGGAATTGAACCCGGGCCTCTTGCATTCCAAGCAGATTCTTTACTGTCTAAGCCACCAGGGAAGCCCCTGCCCCCAACCAGCTATCGCTAATGGGACCAATCACTTACTCTTGGTTCCATAAGCAGAAATGCTTTTAGAGATTCTTTGGTAGCGAGAAATAGAAATCCACCTAGAATATTCTAGGAATCAAAGGAATCGACAAAACACAAGGACAGGAAAGACAAAAGGGCCTTATGAGGGACTGAACTGAAAAACAAAGCCACTGTCAACCGAAGCAGCTACTTTCCCGTCTATATTTTTCTCTCTGGGGCAATGAAGGTCTTTTCACTGCTCATCTGCTTCCCTTGCTGTCTTGCTGAAGTACCTGCATTCAAATCACGTGGAGCATTTGTTAAAAATTCAGAGCCCTGTATCCCTGGGGATGTAGCCAAGTAAACCACATTTTAAACAAATGTCCTGCGTGGTCCTTCAGCATGCAAAGTTTGAGAATCACTGTGCTCAGGTACTATGTCATTCAGATATTGACACATGTCTCCAAGATATGTCTTCCTGGGTATACCAACACCAAAGAACTAACTCACATGGCTTTTTAAAATATTTGGCTGCGCTAGGTCTTAGTCATAGCATGCAGAATCTTCCATCTTTGTTGCAGCATGTGGGATTTCTAGTTGTGGCATGCAATCTCTTAGTTGTAGCATGTGGGATCTAGTTCCCTGACAGGATCGAACCCAAGCCTCCTGCACTGGGAGTGCAGAGTCTTAGCCACTGGACCGCTAGGGAAGTCCTCTAACTCACACGTTTGTGTCCCAGTCCCAAATTTCTGGGACCGAGACTAATGCCTCATGGGTCAGAGGTCCTGGTCCAATGAGCTGTGGCTGTCAGTGATGGGGTGGTCTCATCCAATCAGAAGGTGCAAACTCTGACAAGGTAGGGAAACTGACCAACGTCTCTGTTACAGTGAGATGTTTCCAGCTTCTTATAATAAATTCCCTTTTACTTAAGTTGGGTTAGGTGGGATTTCTGTAGTAAATGACTCCTTAGCCACAAGTTCTCAGAAACACTTAGGCATACTTGCTCACTTGCACACGCACGCATCTGTACATATCAGCTCACGAGTACACACCCATCATTTGGGTGCTATGGGAAAAGTCTGTTCTGGTAATGATCTCTTTGCAGCCCCATAAGACTATAGAAAAGGTGGGGGTACCTTTATTAATTATATATGTTACATTCAACGTAGTATAGTATTTAATTTAAATAACTGCAGGATGTGGCTTTGATACCTTGATTCACTTGTCAGAACAAATGGCTTCTTTCCCTTCCTGGCCTGCTGCATTGATCTATCATGATGAAAGCCCAGCCGGGTCTGCCCCTTTCATAGGATTTTTGTCCTAGAAAATGATGAAATGCTTCCCCGACTGAGATAAAGCAGGAGTTACAGCCTCTGTGCCAGCTTTGAGAGGGAAATGCCAGGGAAATAGATCCATTTTATCTTTTCCAAACAACAGGTTGGGGAGATGATGCTTAGAACAGGATGCTTCTGAGTCACAGCCTGAGAGGCTGATTGCAGGAGGCAGGTGTTCTGTGCAGATGGCCCCACAGGTGTGGTAATGCTGGGTACTGTGAGTCTCCCATGTCTCCTGATCTTGGCCACACCTTGCTTTTTGCTGGGCACTGTCCATCTCTGTGGGTTCTCAGCAGTCAAAAGAGAAATCATTTTCTCCTGAGAGTTCTTTGGAGGTGAAAGTTTGGTGCACTGCTGACAATTCTAGATAACCCCATAACTCCACAATACTACAAACCCCTCTACAAAATTAGAATCTGACAAAATGGTCTAGGAATTACTACTTTGACAAACACTTCCCTGGTGGCTCAGATGGTAAAGTGTCTGCCTGCAATGTGGGAGACCCAGGTTTGATCCCTGGGTTGGGAAGATCCCCTGGAGAAGGAAATGGCAACTCTCTCCAGTACTCTTGCCTAGAAAATCCCATGGATGGAGGAGCCTGGTAGGCTGCAGTCCATGGGGGTCGGAAAAACCTGGACACGACTGACTGACTTCACTTTCACTTTCTAGAGTTCAGGTGGCCAGAGGACTCATGTGTGTGTGTGTGTTAGTTGCTCAGTTATATCCAACTCTTTGCAACCCCACAGACTGTACTCTGCCAGGCTTCTCTCTCCATAGAATTCTCCAGGCAAGAAGAATACTGGAGTGGGTTGCCATGCCCTCCTCCAGGGATCTTCTTGACCCAGATCAAACCCTCATCTCCTGTGTCTAATGCATTGAAGATGCATTTTTTACCCCCTGAGTCACCAGGGAATCCCAGAGGGCTCATGAAAGTGAAAGTATTTCATCTCTCAGTTGTGTCTGACTCTCTGTGACCCCATGGGCTGTAGCCCGCCAGGCTCCTCTGTCCACGGAATTCTCTGGACAAGAATACTGGAGTGGGTTGCCATTTCCTTCGCCAGGGGATCTTCCTGACTCAGGGATTGAAACTGTGTCTCCTGCATGGCAGGCAGATTCTTTACCATCTGAGCCACCGGGGAAGCCCCAGAGGGCTCATGCCAGGGTCTCATTGGAATAAGGAATCTCAGGATCCTTCCTTTGCTAGGAGCTCCCAAAACAATGCATCTGGTCAAGTCCGGGCCAGCTGGCTGAGGACATCCCTGGAATTGCCTCTCTTCCCTTCCTGAAAGACAAGAGACTTGGCATTGAATGTAGGTCAAGTTTGTGTCCAAGATTCTTTTCTCTTTTTTCCCAAGACAAAGTCTAAGAAGTAGCTGGGCTGGGGTCGGTTTGGGACAGGGAGGAGGGAATCTAACATTTGTTCAGTGTCTCCCACGTGTTAGGGACAGTGCCTGGTTCATCAATGCCATGGCATTTGGTTCTCACCAGTCTTGTGAACTAGGGAGACTAAGCGCTGCTTTATGGATGAGGCAACTGAAACTCCAAGTGGTCACCTGCTAAGGTCACACAGAGGCAGAGCCAGGATTTTAAGTTACTTTGTTTGGTTCCAGGGAACCTCCCTTTTCTACTGCACCTGCATAGGAGGCAAGGGACCCCCTTGTCCAGGCTTATTCCCCCACCTTCTGAGGGTTCACAGTGGTAGAGGAAGGGCCCAGGCAGGGCTTCTGCCAGTGAGCTTCCACAGGGCCCAGCCTCTGTGTTCCATCCTTGGTTGTTCTCTCTCCTGTCTCTTCATTCTCTTCGTTTGCTAACCAAATACCCTCCAAGCAATCGGATGTTAAAACAAACAAACAGCAATGACCAACAATGAAACCTCCTTGACTTTCCTCCAGTTCTAGCCACCATTTTTTTATCCCTATAGGCTGATGCAGTCCCCTTCT
This sequence comes from Redunca redunca, assembly GCA_006410935.1. Taxonomy (NCBI): domain Eukaryota; kingdom Metazoa; phylum Chordata; class Mammalia; order Artiodactyla; family Bovidae; genus Redunca; species Redunca redunca. The sequence goes on along the minus strand of SJYQ01004867.1, from coordinate 216,284 downwards.
TAGCTGCACTTCTTTGAAAAATTATCCTCATATCACATTCCCATTTCCTCACTATCCTGTCTTCATCCTTCATCACATCCCAGTCTGGCTTCCTCTCTCTGCTCTTCACTGAAATTGTCCCACCACGGCTACTAATTACTTTCTGGTTGCTAAGCTTATTAGACACTTCCCATTCTCACGATACTGGACTTCTCAGCAGCATTGATCTTTTGACCTCCTGGTCGGCCGACTTTTTCTTTTTTTCCGTGATGACATAGTCTCTGGAATTTCCGCCAGCCTCTTGACTACTGCTTCTTCATCTCCTTTCCAGCCTCTTTCTCCTCCATCCAAATTTCAAATATCTAAGTTTTTCAGGGCCTGACTTCAGCCCCTTCCCTTCTCAAGCTCTGATCTCATTGCCATCCATGGCTTCAATACCTCTGTATGCTGTATGTGTGTGCTAAGTTGCTTCAGTTCTGTTTGACTCTTTGCAACCCTATGGACTGTAGTCCGCCAGGCTCCTCTCTCTTTGAGATTCTCTACGCAAACGTACTGGAGTGGGCTGCCGTACCCTCCTGCAGGGGATATTCCCCACCCAGGTATCAAACCTGCATCTTTTATATCTTCTGCTTTGGCAGGCAGGTTCTTTACCACTAACACCACCTGGAAAGTCCCTCTGGATGCTGATGATGCCTGTATTTATATCATCAGTCTAGATGACCCTCCTGAGCTCCAGATACATGGATCCAATCATCTACGCAAGAGTTCAGCCAATATTTTTGTGTGTAATAGGCCAGACAGTAACTATTTTAGGCTTTGTGGGCTAAATGGTATCTGTTCCAACTACTCAGCTCTGCCATTATACTGCAAACTCAACCATGGACAATGTGACAATGAATAGGCATGGTGGCTGCGTTCCAGTCAAATTTTGTTTATGGACCCTGAAATTAGAATTTTATATAATTCTCATGTGTTAGGAAATATTATTCTTCTTTCAATTTTTCTCAACCATTTAAAAATTAAAATCTAACATAATTTTCACATGTCAGGAAATAATTATTTTCTTTTGGATTTTTTCCAGTTCTTTTAAACTGTAAAAGCCAGATGGCAAGACAGATGTGTTTCATAGGCTGAGACTGGTCACATCCAAGTCTATGTGTTGGTTTACTTAGATGCCTTTACATCAGAATATCCACAGTGTCATTCTGGAGCTTCACCTCCAGATCTCAGTATCCCCAGCTCGGTAAAGGACACTTGGTAAGAAATCTGAGAGTCATCTCTGATGGATTCTTTTCACTCACTCCTCTCTGCTTACAACAGTCAGTCACCAATGGAAGCACTTCCTGTTCTTCCTTCTAAATAAAGCAGCAGGATAATATTGTGAAATATCTACCATGGTTCTCAATTGGGAGTTTGCATTCATCCACTCTCTCATCTCCTTCAAGTCTTTCCTCAAATCACATCTTTTCCACAAGGTCTATGGAAAAGATGGATGATCTTTCTCCATCCCTGATACCTTTACCCTGACATTTTCCTCCCTCTTAGCACATTTCACTTGAGAGTGTATTAATACTCTGAAATTTATTAAGTATTACTGGTTTTAACATTTTTATTGAGTTTTTAATAGATTATTTTAATGTGGGCCATTTTACAGTATTTGTTGAATTTATTACAATATTGTTTCTATTTTTTAAATTAATTTATTTGAATTGAAAGATAATTGTTTTATAATATTGTTTGTTTCTGTAATACATCAACATAAATCAGCCATAGTTATACATATGTCCCCTCCCTCTTGAACCTCCCACCCCATCCTACCCCCTAGGTTGTCACAGAGCCCAGGTCCATAAGCCAAACAGCAAATTCCCACTGGCTATCTATTTTACATATGATAATGTATATGTTTCCATGCACTCTCTCCCATCCTTTCCAGCCACTGTGTCCACAGATCTCCCCACTGAATTTCTGTTTTGGTTTTTTGGCCACACGGCATGTGGGATCTTAGTTTCCCATACCTCCTGTGTTGGAAGGCAGAGTCTTAACCCCTGGACCATCAGGGAAGTCCCCATATTATTGCTATTGTTTCTAGCCTGACTTTCCTGGTTAGAACATCCCCTCTCCAAGGGTAGGGATTTTTGTCTGTTTTTGTTCTCCACTGTGTCCCAAGCACTTAAAACAGTGCACATAGAAGGGGCCTAACTCACATGTGTTGAATCAATGAATGATGCTGAGGCTTAGGTTTCTTCGTGGGGAGGATTAGTGGGGACAAAAGAAATCATTGCTATTCATAAATGGGACTCTTTAAATCGGCCGTTCCTGACCCCGGCTGCACACTAAAGTCATCTTGGAGCTTTAAGAATCCTGTCGCCCAGGCTAAGCCCCAGACCAATTAAATCAGAAGTTCCCGGAATGGAAACTTTTCAGGTCCCTGCAAAGTGCAGCCAAGGTTAAGAACCACTGCTTTAAAATGATGGAAATTATAACGGTCATAAAAGCAAGATTTTCATTTGTTAAAGTCAGACTTTGTGGTGGAGGGAAAAAAGCATTTGTGGGCTCTGAAGATCCTGAGCTCAGAGGACTGGGTGTTTGAACAGGGAAGAAAGAAGAATAATTCACAGAAGATAAAAGTTCAGGCTGGGGGCAAGAGACAAGGACCAGAAACATGGTGGGGCTGGTACGTCAGTCCCCATCACGGTTCAGGCCGTAGAAGGGGTTGGGATGTAAAGATGGAGGAGACTTTGTCTCATTTCTTCTAGGATATAAATGGCGGAACAACTTGTCAGAGTGAACCTGAATTAACCTCTCATTCTACCCCACCCGGGGACTCTTTCACTTCCAGTGGTTCCATTTTCCAAGAAAATGTTCCTGGACCCTGGAGAGGGGCCAGGCAGATGGCTTTCTATGGGGAACTCCCATGGCGGCCAGGGGACTGTTGTGTCATGGGGTAAGGGGAGCCCAGAGCAGAGGCAGTGGGAAGGCCAGCACAGTATAGAGATGGGTCAGTTGGAGAAGGCAATGGCAACCCACTCCAGTACTCTTGCCTGGAAAATCCCATGGACGGGGGAGCCTGGTGGGCTGCTGTCTATGGGGTCACACAGAGTCAGACACGACTGAAGTGACTTAGCAGCACCAGCAGTCTCAGGGAACCTACAGAGCCAGGGGGTCAAAAGAGTGCTGATCACTGTACTTTTAATCTGGGAAAATAAATCTCATGTCACACCATCAATGGACCCTTGCAGCATTGTCATGGGGGCCAAGGCAAGGCTGATACCCAGACAGGCTAGGTCACCTCTGCAGGGTTTAGCAAGGACCAGAGGACAATGTACATACAAGGAGCCCCTTCCCTGACTCCACAATGCCTTCCAAACCATGTTAGCTCTCACTTGTGTTTCTCCTTCATATCACTTTCACATTTGTCATCCCAAGGTTAGTGAGCAATTGTTCGATGATTATTTGCTATTTGAATGAAAGAGCCTATGAAGGCAGGAACCGCAAGTGTGTCCCCAGAAACTAACAGTGCCAGGCCCACAGAAGTGGATATTTACTGAATGAATGAAGACATGAATGAATGGGAGTCGCACCCTTAGTGCTGGGCTGAGGGCTTGGGGCAGGATTCCAGACACTGAGAAGGCTTGCATAGCCACCAAGGTGCTTCTGAGAAGAGGAAAGTCCTTGTGGGGTGCCTAGAGGACAGGGATCATGTGGGCTTTTGCTCAATTCTGCCAATTTGCATAGGTCTGGGCTTGTCTCTGCGCGACCAGTCAGTGTGTGAGATTTGCAGCCTCAGACACAGGTGCGTAGGGTCAAGCCATATGTCGTACCACATCCTGCCTTACTGCCTCGTCCACACTTGGCTCCCTTGACACCCAAAAGGCTCTTGTCTTGACCAAGGCACTCCCAGTTTCCTTCCCACCACAGTTCTGTCCTTCCCACTGGCTGCCAAACTTCCCCCACCTCCCTCCTACCAGGCCCCCGCCTTCCTGTCTCTGGACCCATAAAAAGTCACTTTGGCCTCAATCAATAGGCCATCTCTTTAACAAGGGAGATGCTGGTTTGCAGAATGGAGCCTCTCCGCTGGGCCGGGGGAGAGCTAGTTTCCGAAGACAGCTCTGCTTTGCAGGATAATGCATTAGGCCGCATCAGCAGATTTTTGCTTTTTACGAGGACATATACGATTCCCCAAAGAAATCTTCCAGAGAGGGTGTGGGGAGGGTGGAAGAGTGGGGAGAAAAGTGAGGAGACATAATTCTGGAGGTTCAGAGAGAGTGCTGCTCAGATTCCGTCCTTTGCCGCCTTCCTGTCCCTTCCTTAGGGTGTTTAAGTTAAGGGCAGTGCTGTTTCCTCCCGCCATCCACTTACACAGTGTAAACACTCAAATCTGTCTAGGAGCAGAACACACACGCACTTGTGCACCACATGCTCCTGGCTTACACTCACCGCTAGTATACATAGACGATGCAGTTCCTTTAGCTTGCAGGGTGCCCCTTGCCATCCCCACCTCCTCCCATCACCCAGCTAACGCCTGGGCTTCTCACAGGCAAGCTCACTGTTCAATCAACCCTTCCTTGGGGAGCCGCCTGGCCTGGTCCCCTGGTGAAACCGTCTCATGGCACCCTGTGAGGCCATCCCCCACTGCCCTCCACCTTTGGGGTCATTTGCTGTAGTAGATTTTGACACTACTTTGTGTGTTTCTTTAGTTAATATGTGCCTCACCTTCCAGACTGTAATCTTCAAGTGACAGTCACAATTTTGTTCTATCCTCCCCACTCAGCAGGTCCTCATTAAATATAATAATTGCGGAATGAATCAATGGATGTGGTAGGCAGCTTCCAGAACAGACCCCAATGATCCCACCTCCTGGTGGTCGTGTCCCTGTGCAATCCCCTCCCCTGAGTGTGGGCTGGACCTGGTGACACTCTAATGAGTAGAATATGGCAGACGCGTTGGATGTCACTTCTGAGCTTAGGTTATACAAGATCATGAGTCCATCCCCCTCCCCCCACCTCTTTTGTTTTCACTCTTGCTCTCTCTCTCTCTCATTGACTTACTTGCTCTGAAGAAGTTAGTTGCCACATTGTGAGCTGCCCCATGGAGAGTTCTATGTGGCAAGGACTTGAAGGTGGCTTCTAGGTCACAACTAGTGACCTGCCAGCAGCCAGGAGAGCTGGGCTTTGAGGTGACTGCAGACCAGTCTGACACCCTGATTGTAGTTTTATGAGATGCTCAAACCAGCTTTGCCCCAGTTCCTGACCTACAGAAACCATGAGATGATGAATGTTATTCATTGAAGCCACTAAGTTTCAGAGTCATCTGTTACACAGCTGTGGATAACCAATACAAATATATGATTGATAAACACCATAACCACTAGCCCATCCTATACTGAAGTATGCCCTCCTCGTAGCCTCTTCTGCACACTCAAACATTCCACATCAGTCAGTTCAGTCGCTCAGTCATGTCTGACTCTTTGCGACCCCATGAATTGCAGCACACCAGGCCTCCCTGTCCATCACCAACTCCCGGAGTCCACCCAAACCCATGTCCATAGAGTCAGTGATGCCATCCAGCCATCTCAACCTCTGTCGTCCCCTTCTCCTCCTGCCCCCAATCCCTCCCAGCATCAGAGTCTTTTCCAATGAGTCAACTCTTTGCATGAGGTGGCCAAAGTACTGCAGTTTCAGCTTTAGCATCATTCCTTCCAAAGAAACCCCAGGGCTGATCTCCTTCAGAATGGAGTGGTTGGATCTCCTTGCAGTCCAAGGGACTCTTAAGAGTCTTCTCCAACACCACAGTTCAAAAGCATCAATTCTTTGGCGCCCAGCCTTCTTCACAGTCCAACTCTCACATCCATACATGACCAATGGAAAAACCACAGCCTTGACCAGACGGACCTTTGTTGGCAAAGTAATGTCTCTGCTTTTGAATATACTNTTCTTTTTCACTTTCTGCCATAAGGGTGTGTCATCTGCATATCTGAGGTTATTGATATTTCTCTCGGCAATCTTGATTTCAGCTTGTGCTTCCTCCAGCCCAGCATTTCTCATGATGTACTCTGCATATAAGTTAAATAAGCAGGGTGACAATACACAGCCTTGATGTACTCCTTTTCCTATTTGGAACCAGTCTGTTGTTCCATGTCCAGTTCTAACTGTTGCTTCCTGACCTGCATACAGGTTTCTCAAGAGGCAGGTCAGGTATCTCTTTCAGAATTTTCCACAGTTTCTTGTGATCCACACAGTCAAAGGCTTTGGCATAGTCAATAAAGCAGAAATAGATGTTTTTCTGGAACTCTCTTGCTTTTTTGATGATCCAGGGGATGTTGGCAATTTGATCTCTGGTTCCTCTGCCTTTTCTAAAACCAGCTTGAACATCTGGAAGTTCGCAGTTCACGTATTGCTGAAGCCTGGCTTGGAGAATTTTGAGCATTACTTTACTAGCATGTGAGATGAGTGCAATTGTGCCGTAGTTCCACATAAGTCTTCCCTTTTGCCATACAGGAGCAATGTTTTCACACACACATACACTCACACACCTGAGCCCTGAAAGGCACTCCCCCTTTCTCTCTTTTCTCTACCTTCCAACCCTACTCAGGTGGACATGCTCCACCAGCTCCATTGCATCAGGCCAGAGGGCCGGGCCAACGTGGAAGCCACTCTCTGGTCCTGCCACCGAGCCCCTCATTCCATGAACCTCCTGCCTAGCTCTGCATCACTGCTGAGGCCAGAGTCACCGATCCCCCAGCAGTCTTATGAGAGGGGTTTTGTGGGAGGTACAGGCCAGCTCCCACCTGAGGCGCAGCAGAGAGGAATGAGCCTTCTCGGGCTGCCACCTGCAGCCCTGGCCTGGCCAGCATTGTTGTTCAGTTGCTCAGCCGTGTCTGACTCTTTGTGACCCCATGGACTGTAGCATGCTAGGCTTCCCTGTCCTTCACCATTTCCCGGAGTTTGCTCAAACTCATGTCCATTGAGTCGGTGATGCCATCCAACCATCTCATCCTCTGTCACCCACTGTGAACCATTCTCAGCCTGGAGCCCTCTAACCAGGCAGCCATAGGCAGCCAACTGCACTCCCACCTGGGCTGGACAGACTGGGCAGCAGGAATGGAAAGTCCCCTTTCTTCTTGTTTGCTCCGTCCCAGCTTCCCTGAGGCCCAGGAAGAGAGACTCTCCTAGCCCAGGACTCACAAGACCCTTCTCTGGAAGTCGTTTCTCTAAGTCAAATCACCATCTGAAATTCTCAGGGGACTGACTTTTAGAGACCTCAAATCCAGGCAGATTTGTTGGTAATAGTGTGAGTATTCTTTGTTGGTTGGCAAGAAGAGGTCCAGAAAACCTGCATTTCCTGCTCCTCTCTCCTTACCACCCCACCTTCGGCTCAGAGGCACCTGCCTTGCTCTGGGTCTAATGAGGTTACTCGGAGTCCAGTGCTGATGTCTCTGGGAAGGATAGTTGAGGAAAATCTGCAGGCATTTGCTTTTTACTATCTCAGACCATATTCTCTCCTTAGCCCTGCTTTCTTTGGGTAAAATATGGGGGTGACTGGAGCTCTTCTATCATGAGAATGAGCAGCACAGGCTGGAGGAAGAACTGAACTGTCTGGATGGAGTGGCTGTCAGGGCCCTCAGGGGCAGCCGGAGCCACTCTGCTTAGCTTAGTCCTCAGACTGTGGGCAAGGCCAGCTGGCACCCTTGGGTCGTGCTCCCTGTAGGCAGGGCCAGGGAGCAGCCGGCTCTGTGGAGCCTGCGGCTTCAGCCCAGAGCAGGGGTTGGGGAGCATGTTCCTGGTCTGGGAGGCTCTTACTGGCACCAGAAGTCCTCAGCCCTCACTGGAGAGGGGAGCTGATGTGGCTGGAGTCTTGGTTGAAAAGCATAGTAGAGATGCCTTTAGCATTATTAGTGGTGAGTTCTTGCATTGGCCTCAATCCATATGCACAGAGGCCTGCACTCTGCACACTGTATATGCCCATGTCTGTGTGTGCTCTGTGATGACCATTAAAATGGGGACTTTACCTGGCAAGTCCTCATGGGTAAAGGAATTGAAAGTTTTCCCTGATGCAAACCTATCTATCTAATCGATGGCCAAGTAGCCCTGCATATCAAAGAACTCATAATCTAGTTAAGGGGACCCAAATTGCAAATGGATGGTGGTGGGGTTGTGGGGGGGGGTGGTCTCTGGTTCGTATCAGCAGGGCTGCATCAGTGTATGCCCAAACACACCTTCCCCACCTGTGCGCCAGCCTCCAACTTCCAGGTCCCCGACCTGCCAATTTGAGCCTCTCACGCAGCTTTCCATGGGCTTCTCCTCCGCTGTCCCTCAACCCTGTAAAAATCCTGTAAAACCCCAAGCCCGTCTGGGCTTAACCACATGCTTTCTTCACGCCTGTACTGACATTGCTTGAGAGTATCTCTGAAGCCTGCCACAGCCACATGCCCCAAGGTCACAGTACACTCACGGTCTGCGGTCACCTGGTTCCCCTGCATGTCAGGTCATCTCTTCAGGTTTCTTCAGGGGCTTTGTTTCCTCTTCTCCACACGGGCCATTCTAGTCTCTCTCCTCAAACTTCCAACTCGATCATTCCCCAGCCTGTTACATCTCAGCCCCCTGCTGCCATCAACAATAAACTTGCTGCTATTTCACCGATAAAATTACCCCAATTTTGCTGTCAAACCTCAAACCTATCTGAACTCCACCTATATCCTTTCTTACCCTCCTGTTACCCAGGAGGCTTATGCTCTAGATTCTAGAGCCTCTCACCTTCCCACTCTTTCCCCTCATGTATAGCTGCAATCCTCACTTTCCTGTTGATCTCTTTTCATCAATATTTAAATATGTTCACGTCTTTATCTTTAAAGCAATCTTCATGGACACCATCATGTCCTCTCCAGCTGTCATCCCATCTCTTTCATCCCTTTCACAGGCAAATTTCTTGAATGTTTTCTACACTCACTCTACTTTTTTCCTTGCTCACCTTACCCCTCAACACTTGATCATCAAAATTCTGCCCCCTCTTGTCCACTGAGACTGTTTTCATTGATGCTCAGCATTGTTAATTATTAGAGAAATGCAAATCAAAATAACAAATGGATATCACCTCATACCAATCAGAATCACTATCATCAAAAAATCTACAAACAATAAATGCTAGATAGGGTGTGGAGAAAAGGGAGCACTCCTACACTGTTGGTGGGAATGCAAATTGATAAAAACCACATGGAGAACAGTATGGAAGTTCCTTAAAAATCTAAAAGTAGAACTACCATACGACCCAGCAATCCTACCATTGGGCATATATCCTGAGAAAACCATAATTCAAAAAGACAGGTGTGCCCCTGAAGCACAGGGGAAAAGTCTGGACTGGAGGAATAAATTATAGTATCTATTGTACAACCAACTAAATCAGCTATTTGTATACATATATCCCCTCCCTCCCATACCCCATCCCATCCCTCTAGGTAATCACAGAACGCCAGGCTGAGCTCCCTCCTATATAGAAGCTTGTATAGTTCATTACAGCACTATTTACAATAGCCAGGACATGGAAGCAACATAAATATCCATCGACAGAAGAACGGATGAAGATGAGGATATGGTATATAAATACAATGGAATATTACTCAGCCATAAAAAGGAATGAAATTGGGTCATTTGTAGTGATGTTTGATGTGATCACTAATCTAGAGCCAGACATCTTGGAAAGTGAAGTCAAGTGGGCCTTAGAAAGCATCACTATGAACAAAGCTAGTGGAGGTGATGGAATTCCAGTTGAGCTNCCAGTACTTTGGCCACCTCATGCAAAGAGTTGACTCATTGGAAAAGACTCTGATGTTGGGAGGGATTGAGGGCAGGAGGAGAAGGGGACGACCGAGGATGAGATGGCTGGATGGCATCACTGACTCAATGGACGTGAATCTGAGTGAACTCTGGGAGATGGTGATGGACAGGGAGGCCTGGCGTGCCTCCATTCATGGGGTCGCAAAGAGTCGGACACGACTGAGCGACTGAACTGAACTGAACTGATATGAACCTAGAGTCTGTCATACAGAGTGAAGTGAGTCAGAAAGATAAAAATAAACATTGTATTCATTAACACATATTTATGGAATCTAGAAAAATGATACTGATGAACCTATTTGCAGCACAGGAATAGAGACACAGACAAGGAGAACAGACCTGTGGGCACAGAGTGGGAAGGATGGGATGAACGGAGAGAAGAGCAGTGACATGTATACACTAACATGTGTGAAACAGAGCGCTAGTGGGAGGCTGTGACACAGGAACAACTTGGCGCTTTGTGGTGACCTGGAGGGGTGGGATGGAGGAATGGGAGAGAGGGGATATATGTATACAAATAACTGACTTACTTTGTTGTACAACAGATACTATAATTCATTCCTCTGGTCCACACTTCCTCTGTGCTTCAGTTTTAACCACCTGATAGATATCTCTATTTGGATGTCTCAAACTCAACAAATCTTTGCATAAATATCCCAGGAAATATATTCTGAATCAAAATGCATATGATATACAGATGACCAAGAGGCACATGGAAGGACGCTCAACATTGCTAATTATTAGAGAAATACAAGTCAAAACTACAATGAGGTATCATGTCACACCAGTCAGAATGATGGTTTAATCACTAAGTTGTGCCCCACTCTTGTGACTCCATGAACTGTAGCCTGCCAGGCTCCTCTGCCCATGGGATTTCCCAGGCAAGACTCCTGGAGTGGGTTGCCATTTCCTTCTCCAGGGGATCTTCCCAACCCAGGGATCAAATCCATGTCTCCAGTCAGAATGACCATCATCAAAATGTCTACAAACAATAAGTGCTGGAGAAGGTAAAGAAAAGGGAAACTCCTTGCACTGTTGGTGGGAATGTAAATTGATAGCCACTGTGGAAAACAGTATGGAGGTTCCTTAAAAAACTAAAAATAGAACCACCATCAGCTCAGTTCACTTTAGTCGCTTGGTTGTGTTCGACTCTTTGTGACCCCATGAACCGAAGCACGCCAGGCCTCCCTGTCCATCACCAACTCCCGGAGTCCACCCAAACCCGTGTCCATTGACTTGGTGATGCCATCCAGCCATCTCATTCTCTGTCATCCCCTCCTCCTCCCACCATCAATCTTTTCCAGCATCAGGGTCTTTTCAAATGAGTCAGCTCTTCGCCATCAGGTGGCCAAAGGAGTTTCAGCTTCAGCATCAGTCCTTGCAATGAACACTCAGGACTGATCTCCTTTAGGATGGACTGGTTGGATCTCCTTGCAGTCCAATGGACTCTCAAGAGTCTTCTCCAACACCACAGTTCAAAAGCATCAATTCTTTGGCGCTCAGCTTTCTTTATAGTCCAACTCTCACATCCATACATGACTACTGGAAAAACCATAGCCTTGACTAGAAGGATGTTATGACCTAGTAATCTCACTGTTGGGAAACCCTGAGAAAACCATAATTCAAGGAGACATATGTATCCCAGTGTTCACTGCAGTACTATTTACAATAGCCAGGACACAGAAACAATCTAAATGTCCAATGACAGATGAATGGATAAGAAGATGTGGTACATATATACAATGGAATATTACTCAGCCATATAGAGGAATGAAATTGGGCCATTTGCTGAGATGTAGATGGACCTTACTTTACTCTGCCCATACAGAGGAAAGGAAGTCAGAAAGAGAAAAACAAATATCATATATTAATGCATACATGGAATCTAGAAAAATGGTACCGATGAACCTATTTCCAGGGCAGTAATAGAGAATGGGCATGTGGACACAGAGGGAGAAGGGGAGGGTGGGGGTGAACTGGGGGATTAGGATTGACATATATACACTACCGTGTGTAAAGCAGGTGGCTAGTAGGAGCCTGCTATAGAGCGCAGGAAACACAACTTGGTGCTCTGTGAGGGGTAAGCTGGGGGCTGGGGTGGGAAGAGGCTCAAGAGGGAAGGGCTATATGTACACAGTTAGCTGACTCACTTCACTGTACAGAAAAAACTCACAGAACTTTGTAAAGCAATTGTATTCCAATAATAAAAAAAAATGTATATGCTAAGGCTTTATTGGAGGTGTGGGTCCATGGTAGCACAGGGTGATAGAAAAAAGGTAAATGAAACAGGAAAGGAAGGAAGCAAATATAAGGTGGTGTGATGCCAACTGTTGTGAATCTGATTGTGTACCTCAAAAAGACATGCTGAAGTCCTAATCTGCAGTCCATGTGAATATGACCTTATTTGGAAATGATTACAGATGTAACTAGTTAAGAGGAAGTTTTACTGGATTAAATGAACATGAAGTTGCTCAGTCGTGTCCGACTCTTTGCGACCCCATGGACTGTAGCCTGCCAGGCTCCTGTGTCCATGGGATTTTCCAGGCAAGAGTACTGGAGTGGATTGCCATTTCCTTCTCCAAGGGATCTTCCCAACCCAGGGATCGAACCCAGGTCTCCCACATCATAGACAGACGCTTTACCGTCTGAGCCACCAGGGAAGCCCTTACTGGATTAAGGTGGGCCTTAAATCCAGTCTGTTTGGGGGTCCTTGTTAGAAAATGAAAGAACACACAAAGACGTAGGCACAGAAGGGAGAAGGCCTGTGAAGACAGAGGTGGAGACGGGAGGGATCCTGCCAAAAACCATGGAACCCTGGGGGTCACTGCCTGCAGGAGGAGGCAAGGCAGCATTCTCACCTAGAGCTTTGGAGGCAGCACCCCCTGCCAAACTCTGACTTCTGACTTCTGGCCTCCAGAATGGTGAGAGAATACATTTCCGTTGTTTTAAGCCACCCAGCTGTGCCACTTTGTTATGGCAGCCCTGGAAACTAATACACAAAACTAGACACGGCTTCAAAAAATGTTGGTTGGGGCTTTCCTGGTGGCTCAGTGGCAAAGAATCTGCCTGCCAATACAGAAGACACAGGTTCAGTTCCTGACCCGGGAAGCGTCTACACACGCAGAGAGACTAAACAGGTGCCCCACAACTACTGAGCCAGCGGTCTAGAGCCTGCGGCCATAACTACTGAACTGATATGCTATAACTACTGGAGCCTGCGTGCCGGAGCCCATGCTCTGCAACAAGAGAAGACCCCACAGTGAGAAGCCAGTGCACCACAGCTGGAGGGGGGCCCCCGCTCGCCACAACTAGAGGAAAGCCTGGGCAGCAATGAAGATCCAGCGCAGCCACAAAAAAAAATGTGGTTTGAACTTAGGAAGAAACACCCTAAGTGCCAATCGACAGATGAATGCATAAAGAAGATGTGGTATAAACACACACACATACATGTATATACCACACTGTATATATATGTATACGCCACATCTCAACTGTAAGGGCACCATGATCACAGACTGTGACAACGTTAAGCTGCTGCATCCGTCCTGGGTCTGGTCTAATCGCTGAAGGTGAGAATTAGAAGAAAGGACAGGAAACTTCAAAATCTTTCCAGCAACCAAACTGTTTCCATAACACTTTGTGACCAGACTATTGAAACTCAAATTCTGAGGACAGACTCCATCTTTTGCTCTGTCAGCCTCTCCCTAAACCAAGGAAGGATGACTCAGTTCAGATGTGGAAGGAATCTGGGCTGAAGGAAGGATGAGGAGGGGGTAGAATTCATTGACTATTTCAAACCATTACCCTGAAACAAATGTTTGTAAGTGAGGTCTGTGCCAAGCAAGATGAATATAAATATTCTTAATGGCAAAGCAATGATTCTGCTCCAGCTGGAGTAGAACATAAAGAAAAGTTAGGGGAGTCTCCAGAGAGGATGATGAGGGTACTTTGAAGACTGGATTTATTTTCATGAGACAGGGTAGAGCCTTCTAGACAAATGTCTGGCTAAGAAAACTCAGAGAGGCCTAAGTGTGCACAGCACGTTGGACTAAGTGATTAAATGCAGCAGGGAGTGGCAAGAGAATGGCTGGGAGGGAGTTTGGGGACAGAGTGAGAAGGTCTTGAATATGTAACTTTCAAAGAACCGAGAAAATGGTGAAACTTTGGGAAGATCTCCTGGAGAAGGGATAGGCTACCCACTCCTGTATTGTTGGGCTTCCCTTGTGCCATGCATGAGACCTGGGTTCAATCCCTGGGTCTGGAAGATCCCCTGGAGAAGGGAATGGCTACCCACCCCAGTAGTCTGGCCTGGAGAATTCCATGGATTCTGTGGGGTTGCAAAGAGTCGGACACGACTGAGTGACTTTCACTTTGGCTTCTTTCGGATGCTCCCCCACCCCCCGCCCCCTGCCCCGGTCTCAGGTGTCTGTGCCACCTCTTCACCTGCTGGATAAATGGGCATACAGTGCTGGCCACCCTGGGGGAGTCGTGGGAGCCTGGGAAGACCCCCCTGGAGCCAGTCGTGAGCCAGCTTGGGGAGCATGTGTACTCCAGGCAGTGGGGTTGTCCCTTGGCTCAGGGGCTCCTAGGATCCTGAGAGCTTGACCAAGATCTTCTTGTCTCTCTGGAAATCCCTTCCCCCTCAGGCCCTCAGTGAAAGTGAAGTCGCTCAGTCGTGTCTGACTCTTTGTGACCCCATGGATTGTAGACTACCAGGCTCCTCTGTCCATGGGATTTTCCAGGCAAGAGTAGTGGAGTGGGTTGCCATTTCCTTCTCCAGGAGAGCTTCCCAACCCAGGGATTGAACCCGGGTCTCCCGCATCGTAGGCAGACGCTTTACCATCTGAGCCACCAGGGAAGCTGAATGTATGTGCCTCAGGCCCTTAGGCACATGCCTGAAGAGACAGAGAAGTGCTGTCAGCAGACCAGGCTGCAGCAGCCCCCGGCCTCCACCAGCCTGTGGCTGGAGACCAAGCTCCTCCGGGGCCTCTGCAGTTTGCCCACTGTGGGCCCACCGTGTTCCTCCGCTGTCTTGGTGCTCAGCGCTCTGTGTGTCCAGCCCAGAGATGTAAAGTAGGCTCCATTCTACATTTAGCCCCAGGGTAGGGATTCCTTTCTCTGCCCACCCCACCACTCCCTTGAAAACAAGTGATTAGAAACTTTCCACATTTATGGCAGTGGAAAAGGAAATGGCAACCCACTCCAGTGTTCTTGCCTGGGGAATCCTAGGGATGGGGGAGCCTGGAGGGCTGCTGTCTCTGGGGTTGCACAGAGTCGGACACGACTGAAGCGACTTAGCATAAAGACATGATTCTCCTATAGTTAGGAAGAATGCTGAGGCTGGGGAAGTCCTCTGGGGGTACATCCCTCTCCACGCCTTCTTGCTTTCATCAGTGGATGGTGGATTCCAGTTTGCTGTCCCAGCCATGGCTGCTTCTAGATAACTGAGAGAACCCTACGGGCATGGGATCATTGCAGGCTTCAGTGAGGCACTTGAGCTAGTCAGAATAGAAAGACCCCCTGACCATCCATGGGGTCAGGGAATATTTTTCTGAATCCCCTTTACTCTTTGGGGATAGAAAGTAAAGTTGGTGGTCTTCTTCTGATTCTACTCTCATCTTTCCCACACCCTCATCTTCTAGGGTTTAGGGAGCGATCCCTTCACGGGTGTAGATCTTCACACAACCTACTCCAGTCAGCTACAAGACCATACAGCCCAGGCAGGCTCCTGCTCAGTTCCCTGCACCCGCTGGAATAGGTCTATGGAGTGAGATGTATTAGTTCTCTATTGCTGCTATAACAAATTGCCATAAATCTAGCAGCTAAAATGACACCTGCTTATTATTTCACAATTCTCTACGGCAGAAGTCTAATGCCTGTCTTACTAGTCAAAATCAAGATTACTACAGGTTATATTCCCTTCTAGAGGCTTAGAGGGAAGAATCCATTTCTTTGTTCACTCAGGCTGTTGGCAGAATTCAGCTCTTTACATTTGTAGGACTGAAGTCCCTGCTTTTTTGTAGGCTGTCACTGGAGGACCATTCTCAGCATCTAGAAGCTGACAGCATTCTTTGGCTGTGGTCCCCTTCCCCCATCCTCCATCTTTAACCAGCAGTGATGAGTCAAATCCACTCATTAAATCCACCTTAATTTTCTCCTGCCTTTTTCCATTATATGTCAGCCTGGAAATGTTCTCAGCTTTTAAGGGTGGTTAGGCTGGGGACACCCTGGTAATCCGAAATAATCTTCCTGTCTGAAGATCTATAGCCTTAATCACACACGCGTAGACACTTCTGCCATGTAATGTAATATATCCACAAGTCCTGGGGATTAGAGTATAGACATCTTTAGGGGTTGCTATCATCAGAAACAACTGAGCAACTAACACACGTGCACACACGTCCAGCCTACCACAGTGCAGCCTGAGAACTTTGTCTCTACACCCTCTTTTCCATTCGTCCTCACAAACTCTGGTCCCCTCATCTCAGGGTGAAGGAGAAGCACTTTTTAAGAGAAGAGTTCAGGGGTCTTGATTTTCAGGTTAAGGCTTCTCTCCTCTGAAGTTGTCTACAGGCCTTCTCCAACGGGAGGCTGGCCTGTCAACTGAAATCTCACTTACGATGTGACCTTATTTGGAGAGAACGAAAGAATGTGGGAGAACGGGGACCCTACCTGCCATCCCTGATCCCTTCTTCCTTGCCCTGCCTCAGACCTTGGCCATTGCTCATTTACTGACAACATGGAAATAAACGTTGAGATTACATAGGTTTCTCTCACCGGCCTTTAACTTTTGGCAGACTCTAGACTCCTTCTCCTTGCCAGGGAGCCCAGGCCAGACAAGTAGGCTCTAAAAAAGTATTTACATTTGTTTATCAAAGTTTTTTGATAAACTTGACTTGGGGAAGTGTTTGGAAATAGGAAGCTTTCCCGCCAGAGGCTGGCTGAGAGTCAGGGGACCCTGCAGGGGCTGCTCTGTGAGCTGCTTCTGGGCACACTCCCGTTGTGTCTGCTCAGCATCCAGCTCCCCTGACCCTGCTCTCTGGAAAGGCCCCTTAGTCCCACTGGACAGATGGCAAACCTGTAGGATACAGAGCAATCTGTGGATATTCTTAAAGGCCAAATCTTTAGCTACAGACAGCCTCTATCCCCAGGAGAACTGGCGTCCCCCACAGGGCAGACTTCTCCTCCAGCCGCTGGAAGGCTTGAGTGAGTCTGGCTACTGGGTTGGCTTCTGCCCCTGGCCCTTGGGCTCTGAGCTCTTGGGCTGTCCCATCACCTCTCAGATTCTCAGGGATGTAAATACACTTTGTAATCAAGAGAAAGGAAAAGTGTCAAGGTGGTACCTTACTGGGTACAGGGCTAGGAGACTAGGAACCTCATTTTATAACAATACCCTCAACATCTTCACCACAAAGGACACCTGATGATTGAAAAGCTCTGATCAGTACTTTCAGATTTGTTTATTTAAGGAGCTTAACCTTCATATTTTGACCTTCCCAGTATCCACTGCCTTCTTCGTCTAATTTGTCTGGGTTCTCATCCTGTTTATACTTCAATATAAAATATGCCCCTAATACTTCATGATAGGAGTGGGTAGCCATTTCCTTCTCCAGGGGATCTTCCCAACGCTGTGATTGAACCCAGGTCTCCTGCATTGTAGGCAAATTCTTTATCATGTGAGTTACCAGAGAAGCTTGATTAAAAAATCACTAGATACATTTTGCCACAGTAAAAATTTTACTATATTCAGTCAATTCAGTTCAGTCACTCAGTCATGTCCGACTCTTTGCGACCCCATGAATCACAGCACGCCAGGCCTCCCTGTCCATCACCAACTCCCGGAGTTCACTCAGACTTGCGTCCATCGAGTCAGTGATGCTATCCCTCAAACTTTGGTGTGTTTGGGAGTTGCTTAATAGCAACCTAGTGATGTTCCGAGCCACATCCCCTAAATTTTGAACTGGGTCTAGGGTGGGTCTGAATGCCTCTATCTTTAACACCTCAGTTTTTAACAATTCCCTGAGTAACTGACTCAGCTCAATGTCTGTGACCTGGATGATCAATCAGTGCTACAGCCTGACTGCCTTCTCTTGGGGTAGGTATTCTTAAGTTCTTTGCTAATTTTATTTCAGTCTCTTTCCCTCATAAGTTAGAAGTATCTTAGACTTGGACCAGCTCCAATGCAGTATTTTGTACATATCTGAATATACTGGCAATTTTCAGTTAATACTACCTGAGTTATTTTTGTTTGAAACTACCAGACCACCTGACCTGACTCTTGAGAAATCTGTATGCAGGTCAGGAAACAACAGTTAGAACTGGACATGGAACAACAGACTGGTTCCAAATAGAAAAAGGAGTATGTCAAGGCTGTATATTGTCATCCTGCTTATTTGACTTATATGTGGAGTACATTATGAGAAACGCTGGGCTGGAGGAAGCACAATCTGGAATCAAGATTGCCCGGAGAAATATCAATAACCTCAGATATGCAGATGATACAACCCTTATGGCAGAAAGTGAGGAGGAACTAAAAAGCCTCTTGATGAAAGTGAAAGAGGAGAGTGAAAAAGTTGGCTTAAAGCTCAACATTCAGAAAACGAAGATCATGGTATCCGGTCCCATCACTTCATGGGAAATAGATGGGGAAACAGTGGAAACAGTGTCAGACTTTATTTTTCTGGCCTCCAAAATCACTGTAGATGGTGATTGCAGCCATGAAATTAAAAGATGCTTACTCCTTGGAAGGAAAGTTATGACCAACCTAGATAGCATATTCAAAAGCAGAGACATTACTTTGTTAAAAAAGGTCTGTCTAGTCAAGGCTATGGTTTTTCCAGTAGTCATGTATGGATGTGAGAGTTGTGCTGTGAAGAAAGCTGAGCGCTGAAGAATTGATGCTTTTGAACTGTGGTGTTGGAGAAGACTCCTGAGAGTCCCTTGGACTGCAAGGAGATCCAACCAGTCCATCCTAAAAGAGATCAGTCCTGAGTGTTCATTGGAAGGACTGATATTGAAGTTGAAACTCCAATACTTTGGCCACCAAATGTGAAGAGCTGACTCATTTGAAAACACCCTGATGCTGGGAACGATTGAGGGCAGGAAGAGAAGGGGACAACAGAGGATGAAATGGTTGGATGGCATCACCGACTCAATGGACATGGGTTTGGGTGGGCTCCAGCAGTTGGTGATGGGCAGGGAGGCCTGGCATGCTGCAGTTCATGGGGTTGCAAAGAGTCAGACATATCTGAGCGACTGAACTGAACTGAGACTTTCAACTCTGAGTCAAGTTGCTATTAAATACTCATTCAGTTTGAAAGGATAGATATATTTTTAAATTTGTTTTTGCATACATGGCAAAAGCAAAAGTACTCTTGGTGTGATCTCAGTAGATGATGGTCAATATTCATTCATTCATTGGTTAAGCAGGGACATAAAGATGGATAATGACCAACACTTTTATAAGTCCTATGTGCTACAAATCCTGTGTGCTCTGGCCCTTACCTGTACCCCAGCTTCTAGGAAGATTTATTTATTATTTGTTTTTGGCAGCACTGGGTCTTCACTGCGGCACCGTGGGCTTTCTTCAGTTGTGGTGAGGCAACTCTCTAGTTGTGGTGCTTGGGTTTCTCATTGCAGTGGCCTCTCTTGTTGTGGAGCTCAGGCTTGAGGGCACAGGGGCTTTAGTAGCTGCAGCACGTGGGTGTAGTAGTAGTGGTACATGGGAATAGTTGCCCTGCAGTATGTGGAATTTTCCTGGATGAGGGATCTAACTCATGTCCCTTGCATTAGCAGACAGATTCTTAACCACTGGACCACCGGGAAAATCCCCCAGACTCATTTTGAAAGCATAGGAAATTCCAGCCCTGCAGCAGCCACATTTAACTTCTTCCAGGTCCTTAAACTAGCTAAGCTTGCTCTCACCACTGGATCTTTGCTTATGTTATTCCCTTTGCCTGGAATACCCTTACCTCTTCTCTCTAGCTAAATGCTACTATATTCTTCAGCCATCAGCTCAAAGGACACCATATTCTCAGAGAAATTCCACTGTTTTCCTAGATCTGGGTTAAGCTGTGTTTTCACATTATAAGATGTCTCTGTGTGCTTCCCCTTAGCTGCTCGTATGTGCCTAATGCAAAGCAGCCTCTCAGTAAATATTTGCTGAATGAATGGAAGCATGTAGGTATGAAAATCTTTGAATCCTTAGGTTGTTTACAGCCTAAGTGGGAGAAACAGATGTGTGAAGTGATCATTATAATAGGTGCTACAGTAAAAGAACATACCAGATTTCCTGGAGAAAAGGAAACACAAAGACGGCTTGATCAGTATGTCTTGTGGAGCTGGGCCAGGGAGGACCTTATAAAGAAGAAGATTCTTGAGATGAATTTTGAAGGATAACCTGGAGTTTTCCAGGCATATAAGAGAATATTTTTGGCTAGAAAAGATGTATGCATTGGCAAAGGGTTGAAGTGCAGTGATGTTGTGGGTGGCCTTGGCTAGTTTGCTATGCCAGAGGGATAGAGTTTGGGGGCTCAGTGCCAGAACTTTGCCCAATGCCATTTGGGGGCAAATTCTACTCTGCAGGGCGTTGAATTGTGGTCCTCCAAAGATGTCGAAGTCCTAAGTCATCATACTTGTGAATGTGACCTTATTTGAGAAAAGGGTCTTTGTAGATGTAACTTAAGGAAGAGTTCTGGATGAGTTAAGGATGTAGAGGTGAGATCATCCTGGATTATAAGAAAAGGAGAAGACTCATACAGAGGAGGAGAGACCCAGGGGGGTGGCCATGTGAAGATGGAAGTAGAGGCTGAAGTTATGCAGCCCCCAGCCAGAGAATGTCAAGGATTGTATTGATAGCCATCAGAAGCTAGAAGAAAAGCAGGGAACAACAAATTCCCTTCAGAGCCTCCAGAAAGAACTGGCCCTGCTCAGTTCAGTTCAGTCACTCAGTCAGGTCCGACTCCCTGTGACCCCATGGACTGCAGCACGCCAGGCTTCCCTGTCCATCACCAACTCCTGGAGCTTGCTCAAACTCATGTCCATTGAGTCTGAGATGCCATCCAACCATCTGACACCTTGGTTGTTAAACTTCCAGCCTCCAGAACTGTGAAAAAATGCATTCCTGTAGTTTTAGGTTGGTGATGAACTGTTACGGCAGCCACAGTTTACTTATACACACCAGCAGGTGCCCAACCTAGATCCAGCATGGTTTTAAGATGGAAAGTGTGTGTTACTGGAACCCAGAGAGGAGCTCTAATGACTGCTTGACTCCATGTCTGTCCCTTAGTTGCTTAACACTGAAAAAACTGAACTTGTAAACAGGCAACAAATTGGCTGCCCAAAGGAGGCAACCTTTTCAGAATTAAGAAATGACAGCTGGCTAGGAAGAATTTTCTAAAATCCTTTTGTCAATACTACCTCTTTATTCCAACTACGGGGTGAAATCCTGGGTATTTGGCATCACTCCCTTCGCAAATTTGGAGAATTGCAAGTACCTTTATAAAGATAAGCATTTACCTGAACGGCTTCCAAGATCTTTTTATCAGGGAGAGAGCAGTGGGGTGTCATTGGTGACTTTTTAATGCCACAAGTTAAAGCAACATTTCTTTTGTTCACCAGCCTTCTTGCCCAAAGCAAATTGAAGAAGCTCCTATGATTCACCTTTGTCCTGTCCCTTCTTGGAAACATAACATTTGTTTAATCCTTGTAATTAACTAGACATATGAGCTTTTTGTATATGAGGGGGAGGGAGTGATAGGCAGAATAATAACTCCCCAAAGATGTCTTTGCCCTAATCCCTGGAATCTATGAATATGTCAGGTGATATGGAGGAAGAAAATTAAGGTTGCAGATGGAATTGACATTGCTCATCAGTTGACCTTAACATAGATTACACTGGGTTATCTAGGTGAGCCCAGTGTAACCACAAGGCTCATTGTAAGAGAAGGAGCATGCAGAAGCATCAGAGTCAGAGTGATACAATATGAGAAAGATGTTTCATTCGGTAAAATGGTGGCTTAGAAGATGCAAGAGGCAGGAGCCAAGGAATGTGGGTGACCTCTCAAAGTTGGAAAAGGCAGAAAAGTGCATTTGCCCCTTAGAGCCTTGGAAAGGAAAGCAGCTTTGCCAATACCTTGATTTCAGCCCAATGAGAGCCATTTCAGGCTTCTGACCTCAGACTGCAAGGTAATACATTTTGTGGTTGGGACTTTCCGATGGTCCAGTGGTGAAGACTCTGCATTCCCAATGCAGGGGGCTGGGTTCGATCCCTGGTCAGGGAATTAGATCCCACATACCTCAATGAACGTTGAAGATCCCACATGCCACAACTAAGACCCGGTACAGCCAAATAAATGATAAATTTAAATAAATAATTTTTTTGTTGTAAGTTACTAGGTTTGTGTTTGTTTCTTACAGCAGCCATAGGAAACTAGCGTGGTAGGGTAGGGGGAGATTGGAGAGGGATGGATTGGTAGGAATTCCCTTCCACGTTCCTGGTACAGTTACCCTATGGGGAATTGTTGAGGAAATGCAGATCTGGGCTACTGTCAGTGACACAAAGAGAAGGTGATGCAGTGTTACAAGCCCCTGACACATGTGAAAGAGCCTGACAGGACTCCCTCACCAGCTTTCCTAGAGTGTGACTGTTAGGGGAAATGCTGACTGAAATGGCCCACTCTGGCCAGGCACCACAGGAACCATGTGCGTGAATTGTTTTAGGATAGGAGATCTTGGTAAGAAATATGAAACTACCAAGCCGCCACCAACTGGAAGAGCTGGTCAAAAAGAGAAAAAGGTTAAAAGGAGAGAGGTGTTGCCAGTCCATATGTCCTACCAACCTCCCAGAATCCTCTTTGCTGACATCCATCTTGTCTGAGTGATGTGGTGCCACCAGGAAGGACCCTGAGTCAGGGTGATTGGCCAGAGACAGCCCAGAAACTAACCCCATCACCATAAAACCCGAGGCTGTGAGCCATGTGGCAGAGCAGTCCTGGGTTCCCTTAGCCTCCTTCTCTCCACCCGGTGCCCCTTTCCAATAGTCTCTTGTCTCCTCCGACAATTCATTTCTTAGTGTCAGACAAGAGCCCATTCTTGGGCCCTGGAAGGAGTCTCCATTCCTGCAGCATGACTGTCTCAGACTCTCTGATTGCAGGAGAATCTGCATGGTGCCAGGCTGGGAATGGCTGCATCCTGACCGTCTGCAAAGTGTAGGGACACGTGGGATCCTCCTCTCACAAGTCCAGAGCCAGATCGGGAGGAGGCGTGGCCTTGCCAGCCACTCTGACCTAATGCAACCTTCAGCCCTCTGTGGTGTCTGATTCCTCTGGCAAACCCCCTGAGGCTTCACTGTGTCTGCGGCTCTCCCTTGTGGTTCTTCCAACGCCCTCCCAGGCCTAATGAGACATCCTGGGGCACCTGTCATGACTGGCCTATGTGCCCCCTACCCCTCCCCCTGTCCTGGGAGGATTTGAAGAAGCGGCTGAACCTGCAGATATTCCAGGCATGCCTGCATGCGTCACTTTTCCCGACAGCTTTCGCCTTCATCGTCTCAAATGTCTCTTCAAGCACTGGCTCCCAGCCTCCTGGCTGGGAATTCATGAGATCAGTGCTGCCAGAATTGAAACTTGTCAGGGATGGCTTTGCCTGCCTGGCCTCAGAGCATCTAAGAAGAAACAGGAGGGGAAGGGCTGGTGGGGCCGGGGAGCTCCGAGTCTGCCTGGCCCAGCAGAGCCAGGAGGGCTAGAACCACTGTGATTGGACTCGTGTTAGCACCTTCTCATTGTTGGTGGAAACCTAGGTCTTCCTGTGGGTCTGTTCTGGAAGTTCCCCATGGTCTGGTGAAGGGTGTGGGCTCTGAATCCCAAGCCTTATTCTTCCACTCACTGGCTTTGTGAACTTGAACTTGCACAACTGTTAAGCTTTTCTGAGCTTCAGTTTCCCCATGTATGTAAATACAAAAGAGCAAGCTAACAGGTGGTACTACTGGTAATGAAGTTCCCTGCCAGCGGAAGAGATGTAAGAGACATGGGTTTGATCCCTGTGTAGGGAAGATCCTCTGGAGGAGGGCATGGTAACCCACTCCAGTCTTCTTGCCTGGAGAATCACGTGGACAGAGGAGCCTGGGGGGCTATGGTCCATAGGGTCGCAAAGAATTAGACACAACTGAAGCATCTTAGCACACTCGCAAGTGAACAATAAGCATTAGCAGTAATCATAAAAACAATTGATATTATTTCTGATACTATCAGTTGAATCCTTCATCTTCAAGAGTCATGAATCCCAAAGTATTCTTAAGTAACCTTCCTCCATTCCTAGTTCTCTTTGTCTGTTTGACAATTTTATTGAAGTATAATTGAGTTAAAGTGTATACTATGGTATATTTTGACAAATGTGCATATTCAGGAAACCATCACTACAATCACGATGATGAAAATATTCACCGTGCACTAAAGTTCTCCTCGGTAATTCTTCTCCACAATCACTGATTTGTTTTCTATCCCTATAGATTAGTTTGTATTTGTAGCATTTTATGTAAGTAGAATCATACAGTATGTACTTTTTTTTTTTTTTGGTCTGACTTACTTCACTTTGCGACCCCATGCATGATTCTTTTGAGATTTATCCATGTTGTCGTAGTACCAAGGTTTATAGTTTTTTATGTTGCTGAGAACTATCCTATTGCACAAGATATATTGTATTTGTTTGGCCATTCACCTGTTGATGGACATTTGGGTTGTTTCCAGTTTTGGGGTAGTTTGAATAAATTTGCTGGGAACAACGTTCATATGTAAGTCTTTGTATGAACATATGCTTTTACTTATTTTGGTTAAATATATAGGAGTGAAATGGCTAGGTCACATGGTAGGTATAAATTGAATGTTTTGAGAAACTGCCAGACATTTTTCCAAAGTGGTTGCGTGATTTACATTCCAACTAGCAGTGCATGAGACTTCCGATTGTTTTACTTCCTCACTTAATGCTTGGTTTGATCTGTCTGTCTAATTTTAGACATTCCAATGAGATATAGTGGTTTTAATTAGAATTTCCTAGATAATTAATGATTAATGATGACAAGCATGTTTTCTTGCATCATCTGTATGTCTTCTTTAGTGAAATGTATCTTCAAATCTTTTGCCTCTCTTAATAATTACACATACATCACAGAGTCTTGACAGTTCTTTGTATACTGTAGACATAAAGCCTTTCTGATATGCTTCTTTGAAAATATTGTCTCTGAGTCTGTGATTATTTTTTTTCTCTCTCTTAACAATATCTATCAAAGAACAGAAATTCTTAGTTTTGATGATGTCCAAAAACATCTATTTATGCTTTATTGACTATGCCAAAGCCTTTGACTGTGTGGATCACAATAAACTGTGGAAAATTCTGAAAGAGATGGCAATACCAAACCACCTGACCTGCCTCTTGAGAAACCTATATGCAGGAAGCAACAGTTAGAACTGGACATGGAACAACAGACTGGTTCCAAATAGGAAAAGGAGTACGTCAAGGCTATATATTGTCACCCTGCTTATTTAACTTATATGTAGAGTGCATCATGAGAAACAGTAGGCTGGAAGAAGCACAAGCTGGAATCAAGATTGCCCAGAGAAATATCAATCACCTCAGATATGCAGATGACACCACCCTTATGGCAGAAAGTGAAGAGGAACTAAAAAGCCTCTTGATGAAAGTAAAAGAGGAGAGCGAAAAAGTTGGCTTAAAGCTCAACATTAAAGCTCAACATTCAGAAAACGAAGATCATGGCATCCGGTCCCATCACTTCATGGGAAATAGATGGGGAAACAGTGGAAACAGTGTCAGACTTCATTTTTTTGGGCTCCAAAGTCACTGCAGATGATGATTGCAGCCATGAAATTAAAAGACGCTTACTCCTTGGAAGGAGAGTTATGACCAACCTAGATAGCATATTGAAAAGCAGAGACATTACTTTGCCAAAAAAGATCCGTCTAGTCAAGGCTATGGTTTTTCCAGTGGTCATGTGTGGATGTGAGAGTTGGACTGTGAAGAAAGCTAAGCACTGAAGAATTGAATCTTTAGAACTGTGGTGCTGGAGAAGACTCTTGAGAGTCCCTTGGACTTCAAGGAGATCCAACCAGTCCATCCTAAAGGAGATCAGTCCTGGGTGTTCTTTGGAAGGAATGATGCTAAAGCTGAAACTCCAGTACTTTGGCCACCTCATGTGAAGAGTTGACTCATTAGAAAAGACTCTGATGCTGGGAGGGATTGAGGGCAGGAGGAGAAGGGGAAGACAGAGGATGAGATGGCTGGATGGCATCACTGACTTGATGGGTGTGAGTCTGAGTGAACCCTGGGAGTTGGAGATGGAGAGGGAGGCCTGGCGTGCTGCAATTCATGGGGTCGCAAAGAGTCGGACACAACTGAGGGACCAAACTGAACTGAATTCATAAATTTCATCTTTTTATGGATTATGCTCCGTTTTCAGTTCATTCTTTTAGATAGTGTGAGACTAGGATGAAGTGGGTTTTGTCTTGTTCTTTTACACATGGATATTCAATTGTTTGAGCATCATCCTTTTAAAAGATGTATCATTTCCACACTAAATTGCCTGTGCACCTTTCTTGAAAATCAGTTGATCATATATGGGTGTATTTTGGACTCTATTTTACTTCACTGATCTATTTGTCTCTCTTCATATCACTACCATACTTTCTTGATAACTGTAGCTGTAGAAGTCTTGAAATCTGGTAGTGTAAGTTCTCCAACTTTGTTCTTTTTCAAAGTTGTTTTAGCTATTCTAGGTCCTTTGACTCACATGGATTTTAAAACAAGCATAACAATTTCTACAAAAAATCCTTCTGGGATTCTGATTGAGACTGTTGAATCTATAGATCCACGTGGAGAGAACTGATACCTTGGCAATATTAAGCTATCCAAGCTATGAATACAGTTACACATTTATTTAGGTTACATTAAAAAATTTTTTTTACTTATTTTTTTAAATTATTTTTTGTTAAAGTATAATTGCTTTACAATGTTGGCTTGGTTTCTGTCATACAGCAAAGTGATCCAGTTATATGTATATGCATATAACTATTCTTTTTCAAGTACTTTTTCCATTTAGGTTATTACAGAGTATTGAGCAGAATTCCCTGTGCTATACAGTGGGTCCTTGTTGGTTGTCTATTTTAAATACTGCAGTGTGCACATGTCAATCCCAATCTCCCAATTCACCCATCCCCTTCCCCCTTGGTACCTATATGTCTGTTCTCTGCATCTGTGTGTGTATTTACTTAGGTTATCTTTATTTCATCAGAATTTTGTAGCTTTGAATGCACAGTTTACACACTTAAAAATCAGATGTATTTCACTAATTTACATTTTTTGATGTTATTAGGAATGGTACATTTATATTTACAGACTTTTACTTTTCGATTTCTGATTCTTCATTTCTATTTTAAAGAAATACATCGAGGACATCCAGATTGGAAAGGAAGAAGAAACACTGTCACTATTTGCAGATAACATGATATTATATATGGGAAACCCTACAGACTCCACTAAATAGCTATTGGAACTAATAAATGAATTAAGTAATGTTACAGGATACTGAATCAATATACAAAAATCTGTTGTATTTAATATACTAAAAGCAAACTATCAGAAACAGAAATTAAGAAAACAATCCTGTTTACAATTCCATCAAAAAGAATACGGTAACTAGGAGTAAATTTAGCCAAGAAGGTGAAAGACCTGTATGCTGAAAACTATAAGATATTAATGAAAGTGAAGAAGGCATGAATAAATGGAAAGATATTCCCTGCTCATGGATTAGATGAATTAATAGTTAAAATGTCCATACCATCCAAAGCAATCCATAGGTTCAATGAAATCCTTATCAAAATTCCAGTGGCATTTTTTAACAGAAATAAAATGAATAATCCTAAAACTTGAATGGAACCATAAAAGACCCTGAATAGCCAAAACAATATTGAGAAACAAAAAAGAAGCTGGAAGCATCATGCTTCTTGATTTCAAACTATATTTCAAAGCTATAGTAATCAAAATAGTATTCAGTTCAGTTCAGTCGCTCAGTTGTGTCTGACTCTTTGTGACCCCATGAATTGCAGCATGCCTGTTCATCACCATCTCCCGGAGTTCACTCAGGCTCACGTCCATTGAGTCCGTGATGCCATCCAGCCATCTCATCCTCTGCCGTCCCCTTCTCCTCCTGCCCCCAATCCCTCCCAGCATCAGAGTCTTTTCCAATGAATCAGCTCTTCTCATGAGGTGGCCAGAGTACTGGAGTTTCAGCTTTAGCATCAGTAATACAAAATAGTATGGTACTGTCATAAAAACAGATGTGTAGATAATGCAACAGAACAGAGAGCCCCCAAATAACCCTCCACATATATGGTCAGTTAATTTATGGCAAAGGAATAAAAAATATACAATGAAGAAAGGACAGTTTTTTCAATAAATGGTGTTGGGAAAACTGGACAGCCACATGCAAAAGAATAACAGTGAACCACTTATGGGGTCTATCTTAACCCCATAGACAAAAATTAACTCAAAATGGATTAAAGACTAGAATGTAACACCCGAAACTATAAAACTCTTAAAAGAAAACATGGGCAATAAGTTCCTTGTCATAGATCTTGGCAGAGATTTTTTTAATCTGACACCAAAAACAACAACAACAAACAAACAAACAAGTGGAACTATATAAAACTAAAAATCTTCTACACGGCAAAGGAAACCATCAATAGAATGAGAAGGCAACCTACTGAGAAAATACTTGTGAATCATACGTCTGATAAAGGCTTACTACCTAAAATATATAAAATCCTAAACAACTCAATAGCAAACAAAACAAAACAATCCAACTGAAACATGGGCAGGATATGTGAACAGACTGTTGCAAAAGAAGACCCACAGATGGCCAACAGGTACATAAAAAGATGCTCATCATCAGGGACATACAAATCAAAACCACAATGAGCTATCACCTCACACTTTTCAGAATACTATTATTGAAAGATAAGAAATGGCAAGTATTGGGATGTGAAGAAAACATAACTTTTGTGCACTGTAAGTGGAAATATAAATTGGTATAGCCATTATGGAAAACAGTATGACGATCCCTTAAAAAATTAAAAATAGAACTACCATATGATCCAGCAATTCCACATCTGGTTATTTAGCTAAAGAAAATAAAAACACCAGCTCAAAAAGATATATGCACCCCCATGTTCATTGCAGTATTATTTATAATATCCAGATACAGAAACAACTTTAAGAATCCATCTTGATGAAAATGTGGTTTATATTCATAATGGAATATTATCCAACTATAAAAAAGAATGCCATTTGTGACAACATGGATTGCCTTTAAGGACATTAGACTCAGTAAAACAATTCAGACAAAGAAAGACAAATACTATATTATATCGAGCACAGACCGGTGTTGCCAGAGAAATGAGTGTGTAGTGGGTGAAGGGTATCAAAAAGTATGAAGTTTTAGTTATAAAGTAAATAAGCCACAGGGACGTAATGTATAGCATGGTGACTATAGTTAATAATGCTGTATTGCATATTCGAAAGTTGCTAAGAGATTAAGAGATTAGATCTTAAAATTCATCACAAGAAAAAAAATGTTTTTAGTGTGTTTTAATGGTGACAGACATTAAGTAGGCTTATTGTGGTGATCAATTCTCAATGTGTATATAAGCATCAAATCTTTATGCTGTACATCTATACTAATGTTATATGTCACTTCAGTTCAGTTCAGTCGCTCAGTCGTGTCCGACTCTTTGAGACCCCATGAATTGCAGCATGCTAGGCCTCCCTGTCCATCACCAACTCCCGGAGTTCACCCAAACTCACGTGCATCGAGTCAGTGATGCCATCCAGCCATTTCATCCTCTGTCATCCCATTCTCCTCCTGCCCCCAACCCCTCCCAGCATCAGAGTCTTTTCCAATGAGTTAACTCTTGCATGAGGTGGCCAAAGTACCGGAGTTTCAGCTTTAGCATCATTCCTTCCAAAGAACACCCAGGACTGATCTCCTTTAGGATGGACTGGTTGGATCTCCTTGCAGTCCAAGGGACTCTCAAGAGTCTTCTCCAACACCACAATTCTTCGGCACTCAGCTTTCTTCACAGTCCAACACTCACATCCNNNCCATCTCTTTCAGAATTTTCCACAGTTTATTGTGATCCACACAGTCAAAGGCTTTGGCATAGTCAATAAAGCAGAAATAGATGTTTTTCTGGAACTCTCTTGCTTTTTTGATGCTCCAGCGGATGTTGGCAATTTGATCTCTGGTTCCTCTGCCTTTTCTAAAACCAGCTTGAACATCTGGAAGTTCACGGTTCATGTATTGCTGAAGCCTGGCTTGGAGAATTTTGAGCATTACTTTACTAGCATGTGAGATGAGTGCAGTTGTGTTTGAGCATTCTTTGGCATTGCCTTTCTTTGAGTTTGGAATGAAAACTGACCTTTTCCAGTCCTGTGGCCACTGCCGAGTTTTCCAAATTTGCTGGCATACTGAATGTAGCACTTTCACAGCATCATCTTTCAGGATTTGAAATAGCTCAACTGGAATGCCATCACCTCCACTAGCTTTGTTCGTAGTGATGCTTTCTAAGGCCCACTTGACTTCACATTCCAGGACGTCTGGCTCTAGGTGAGTGATCACAGCATCGTGATTATCTTGGTTGGGAAGCTCTTTTATGTACAGTTCTTCCATGTATTCTTGCCACCTCTTCTTAATATCTTCTGCTTCTGTTAGGTCCAGACCATTTCTGTCCTTTATCGAGCTCATCTTTGCATGAAGTGTTCCCTTGATATCTCTAATTTCTTGAAGAGATCGCTAGTCTTCCCCATTCTGTTGTTTTCTTCTATTTCTTTGCATTGATCGCTGAGGAAGGCTTTCTTGTCTTTCCTTGCTATTCTTTGGAACACTGCATTCAGATGCTTATATCTTTCCTTTTCTCCTTTGCTTTTTGCTTCTCTTCTTTTCACAGCTATTTGTAAGGCCTCCCCAGACAGCCATTTTGCTTTTTTGCATTTCTTTTCCATGGGGATGGTCTTGATCGCTGTCTCCTGCACAATGTCACGAACCTCCATCCATAGTTCATCAGGCACTCTATCTATCAGATCTAGGCCCTTCAATCTATTTCTCATGTCCACTGTATAATCATAAGGAACTTGATTTAGGTCATACCTGAACGGTCTGGTGGTTTTCCCTACTTTCTTCAATTTAAGTCTGAATTTGGCAATAAGGAGTTCATGATCTGAGCCACAGTCAGATCTCCATCTTGTTTCTGCTGACTGTATAGAGCTTCTTCATCTTTGGCTGCAAAGAATATAATCAATCTGATTTCGGTGTTGACCATCTGGTGTTGTCCATGTGTAGAGTCTTCTCTTGTGTTGTTGCAAGAAGGTGTTTGCTATGACCAGTGCGTTCTCTTCTCTATTAGCCTTTGCCCTGCTTCATTCTGTATTCCAAGGCCAAATTTGCCTATTACCCCAGGTGTTTCTTGACTTCCTACTTTTACATTCCAGTCCCCTATAATGAAAAGGACATCTTTTTTGGGTGTTAGTTCTAAAAGGTCTTGTAGGTCTTCATAGAACTGTTCAACTTCAGCTCTTCAGCTTTACTAGTTTGGGCATAGACTTGGATTACTGTGATATTGAATGGTTTGCCTTGGAAATGAACAGAAATCATTCTGTCGTTTTTGAGATTGCATCCAAGTACTGCATTTCAGACTCTTTTGTTGACCATGATGGCTACTCCATTTCTGAGGGATTCCTGCCCACAGTAGTAGATATAATGGTCATCTGAGTTAAATTCACCCATTCCAGTCCATTTTAGTTCGCTGATTCCTAGAATGTTGACATTCGCTCTTTGCCATCTCCTGTTTGACTACTGACAATTTGCCTTGACTCATGGACCTAACATTCCAGGTTCCTATGCAATATTGCTCTTTACAGCATCGGACCTTGCTTCTGTCACCAGTCACATCCACACCTGGGTACTGTTTTTGCTTTGGCTCCATCCTTTCATTCTTTTGGAGTTATTTCTCCACTGATCTCCAGTAGCATATTGGGTACATACCAACCTGGGGAGTTCCTCTTTTGGTATCCTATCATTTTGCCTTTTCATACTGTTCATGGGGTTCTCAAGGCAAGAATACTGAAGTGTTTTGCCATTCTTTTCTCCAGTGGACCACATTCTGTCTGACCTCTCCAGCATGACCTGCCCATTTTGGGTGGCCCCACACAGCATGGCTTATTTTCACTGAGTTAGACAAGACTGTGGTCCGTGTGATCAGACTGACTAGTTTTCTGTGATTATGATTTGTGTGTCTCCCCTCTGATGCCTCTCGCAACACCTACCGTCTTACTTGGGTTTCTCTTACCTTGGGCATGGGGTATCTCTTCACGGCTGCTCCAGCAAAGCGCAGCCGCTGCTCCTTACCTTGGATGAGGGGTATCTCCTCACAGCTGCCCCTCCTGACCTTGAACGTGGAGTAGCTCTTATCGGCCCTCCTGCATCCGTGCAGCCACTGCTCCTTGGACGTACCTTAATAAAAAAGAAATAGATTTTGTTTATTGATTTTTGTCCTGTAGCATTTTAATTAATTTGTTTGTTCTAGTTACTTTGATAGTTTGCATTGAATTTTCTATATAGATGACTTGCAGGTGTCTCTAAATAGAGTTTTACATTTTTCTTTTCAATCTATTCTTTTCTTTCTTTTTATTGCCTTATTTCACTGGAGAGAATCTCTAGTACAACATTGAATACAAATGATAAGAACTGATATTTTAGCTTTTTCTGATTTTAGAAGGAAAGCATTCAGTCTTTCATCAATTAAATATGAGGTCACCTGAGGTCTTTATTGA
>SJYQ01004867.1:160731-183425 GCA_006410935.1 Redunca redunca | reverse complement strand
TTACATTATCGGAATAAAGCCCACTGCACTGTGATATACTTTTTGTATATTTTAATTACAATTTTCTATAATTTTGTCTTTTGTCAGTGTTTATTAGGGATGTATATTGGTAGTTCTCTTTTCTTCTGTCTTTTTCTGATTTGGGTATCAGTGTAATAATAACTTCCTCATAGAATGAGTTAGAAAGTATTCCCTCCTTTTTGATATTATGGAAGAGTTTGTGTATGATTGGTATAATTTCCTTTTGCTAAAGTTTGATAGAATGCACCAGCGAAGCCATCTAGGCCTAGAATTTGTTT
The DNA here is from genome assembly GCA_006410935.1 of Redunca redunca. Lineage (NCBI taxonomy): Eukaryota > Metazoa > Chordata > Mammalia > Artiodactyla > Bovidae > Redunca > Redunca redunca. The sequence goes on along the minus strand of SJYQ01004867.1, from coordinate 183,126 downwards.
TGTGTTTGTGTGTGTGGGGGGGGCATGTTTTTTAACTACAAATTGAATTTAATCATTATTGGGCTACCCTGATTAATAGTCCCATATTCTTTTTTTAAAGTAATTTATTTTTTATTGAAGGATAATTGCTTTACAGAGTTTTGTTGTTTTCTGTCAAACCTCAACATGAATCAGCCATAGGTATACACATACCCCCTCCCTTTTGAACCTCCCTCCATCTCCCTCCCCATCCCACCCTGTGGCTGATGATACAGAGCCCCTGTTTGAGTTTCCTGAGCCATATAGCAAATTCCTGTTGGCTATCTATTTTACATATGGTAATGTAAGTTTCCATGTTACTCTTTCCATACATCTCACCCTCTCCTCACCTTTCCCCATGTCCATATTCTCTATGTGTGTTTCTCTACTGTTGCTCTGTAAATAAATTCTTCAGTATCATTTTTCTAGATTCCATATATATGTGTTAGAATATGATATTTATCTTTCTTTTCCTGACTCACTTCACTTTGTATAATAGGTTCTAGGTTCATCCACCTCATTAGAACTGACTCATATGCGTTCCTTTTTATGGCTGAGTAAGTTTCCAGCATGTATATGGACCACAGCTTCTTTATCCATTCATCTGTTGATGGGCATCTAGGTTGCTTCCATGTTCTAGCTACTGTAAATAGTGCTGCAGTGAACAGTGGGGTACATGTGTCTCTTTCAGTTTTGGTTTCCTCAGGGTATATGCCTAGGAATGGGATTGCTGTGTCATATGGTGGCTTTACTCCTAGTTTTTTAAGGACTCTCCATGCCATCTTCCATAGTGGCTGTATCAATTTATATTCCCACCAACAGTGCAAGAGCATTCCCTTTTCTCCACACCCTCTCCAGCATTTATTGTTTGTAGACTTTTTGATGAGGGCCATTCTGACCAGTGTAAGGTGATACCTCATTGTAGTTTTGATTTGCATTTCTCTAATAATGAGTGATGTGGAGCATCTTTTCATGTGTTTGTTAGCCATCTGTATGGCTTCTTTGGGGGAAATGTCTGTTTAGGTCTTTTTCCCACTTTTTGCTTGGGTTGTTTGTTTTTCTGGTATTGAGTTGTATGAGCTGCTTGTATATTTTGGAAATTAATCCGTTGTCAGTTGTTTCATTTGCTATTATTTTCTCCCATTCTGAGGGTTGTCTTTTCACCTTGCTTATAGTTTCCTTTGCTGTGCAAAAGCTGTAAAGTTTAATCAGGTCCCACTTGTTTATTTTTGTTTTTGTTTCCATTACTCTAGGAGGTAGGTCATAGAGGATCTTGCTTTGATTTATGTCATTGAGTGTTCTGCTTATGTTTTCCTCTAAGAGTTTTATAGTTTCTGGTCTTACATTTAGGTCTTTTAATCCATTTGGAGTTTATCTTTGTGTATGGTATTAGGAAGTGTTCTAATTTCATTCTTATACATGTAGCTGTCCAGTTTTCCCAGCACCATTTATTGAAGAGGCTGTCTTTGCCCCATTGTGTATTCTTGCCTCTTTTGCCAAAATAAGGTACCCATAGGTGCATGGGTTTATTTCTGGGCTTTCTATCTTGTTCCATTCGTCTATATTTCTGGTTTTGTGCCAGTACCATACTGTTTTGATGACTAGCTTTGTAGTATAATCTGAAGTCAAGAAGGTCTATTCCTCCAGCTCCATTCTTCTTTCTCAAGGCTGCTTTGGCTATTCGGGGTCTTTTGTGTTTCCATATGAATTGTGAAATTTCTTTGTTCTAGTTCTGTGAAAAATGCCATTGGTAATTTGATAGGGATCACATTAAATTCATAGATTGTGTTTGATAGTATAGTCATTTTCACAATGTTGATTCTTCCTACCCAGAAACATGGAATATCCCTCTATCTGTTCATGTCATCTTTGATTTCTTTCCTTAGTGTCTTATAATTTTCTGTCTACAGTTCTTTTGTCTCCTTAAGTAGGTTTATCCCTAGATATTTAATTCTTTTTGTTGCAATGGTGAATGGGATTGATTCCTTAATTTATCTTTCTGATTTTTCATTGTTAGTATATAGAAATGCAAGTGATTTCTGTATATTGATTTTTTATCCTGCAACTTTGCTAAATTCGCTGATTAGCTCTAGTAATTTTCTGATACCATCTTTAGGGTTTTCTATGTGCAATGTTATGTCATCTACAAACAGTGAGAGCTTTATTTCTTTTCTGATGTGGATTCCTTTTATTTCTTTTTCTTCTCTGATTGCTGTAGCTAGGACTTCCAGAACTATGTTGAATAATAGTGGTGAAAGTGGACACCCTTGTCTTGTTCCTGATCTTAGGGGAAATGCTTTCAGTTNTAGCTAGGACTTCCAGAACTATGTTGAAAAATAGTGGTGAAAGTGGACACCTTTGTCTTGTTCCTCATCTTAGGGAGAATGCTTTCAGTTTTTCACCATTGAGAATAATGTTTGCTGTAGGCTTATCATATATGGCCTTTACTGTGTTGAGGTAGGTTCCTTCTATGCCCATTTTTTGAAGAGTTTTAATCATAAATCGGTGCTGAATTTTGTCAAAGGCTTTTTCTGCATCTGTTGAGATGATCATATACTTTTTATCTTTCAATTTGTTAATATGGTGTATCACATTTATTGATTTGCATATATTGAAGAATCCTTGCATCCCTGGAATAAACCCAACTTGATCATGGTATTTGAGCTTTTTGATATGTTGCTGAATTCTGTTAGTAAACATTTTGTTGAGGATTTTCGCATCTATGTTTATCAGCATATTGACCTGTAGTTTTCTTTTTTGTGTGTTGTCTTTGTCTAGTTTTGGTATCAGGGTGATGGTGACGTTGTAGAATGAGTTTGGAAATGTTCCTTCCTCTGCAATTTTTTGAAAGAGTTTTAGAAGGATAGGCATTAGCTCTTCTCTAAATGTTTGATAGAATTCTCCTGTGAAGCCATCTGGTCCTGTGCTTTTGTTTATTTGGGAGATTTTTGATCCATCTTCAATTTCAGTGCTTGTAATTGGGTTGTTCATAATTTCTATTTCTTCCTGGTTCAGTCTTGGAAGATCGAACTTTTCTGAGAATCTGTCCATTTCTTCCAGGTTATCTATTTTATTGCCATATGGATGTTCACAATAGTCTCTTATAATCTCTTGTATTTCTGCATTGTCTGTTGTAACCTCTCCTTTTTCATTTCTAATTTTGTTGATTTATTCTTCTTTTTTTCTTGATGAGTCTGGCTAAAGGTTTGTTAATTTTGTTTATCTTCTCAAAGAATCAGCTTTTAGTTTTACTAATCTTTACTACTGTTTCATTCATTTCTTTTTCATTTATTTCTGCTTGGATCTTTATGATTTCTTTCCTTCTATTAATTTTGGGGGTTTTTTGTTCTACTTTTTCCATTTGTTTTAGATGTAAAGTTAGGTTGTCTATTCGATGTTTTTCTTATTTTTTGAGGTAGGATTGTGCAGCTATAAACTTGCCTCTTAGGACTGCTTTTGCTGCATCCCATAGGTTTTGAGTTGTTGTGTTTTCATTGTCATTTGTTTCTAGAAATTTTTTGATTTCTCTCTTTATTTCTTCAGTAACCTGTTGGTTATTTAGAAACATGTTGTTTTATCTCCATGTGTTTGTGTTTCTTACAGTTTTTTTCTTGTAATTGATATCTAGTCTCATAGCATTGTAGTTGAAGAAGATGCTTGATACAATTTCAATTTTCTTAAATTTACTGAGGTTTGATTTGTGACCCAAGGTGTGGTCTATCCTGGAGAATGTTCCATGTGCACTTGAGAAGGTGTATTATTCTATGTTTGAATGGAATGTCCTGAAGATTTCAATGAGATCCACTTCATCTAATGTATCATTTAAGATTTGTGTTTCTTATTAATTTTCTGTTTTGATGATCTGTCCACTGGTGTGAGTGGGGTGTTAAAGTCTCCTACTATTATTGTGTCACTGTCAATTTCTCCTTTTATGTCTGTTAGTGTTTGTCTTATGTACTGAGGTGCTCCTATGTCAGGTACCTAGATATTTACAATTGTTTTGTCTTCCTCTTGGATTGATCCCTTGATCATTATGTATTGTCCTTTTTTGTCTCTTCTAATCTTCTTTATTTTAAGGTCTATTTTGTCTAATATGAGGATTGCTACTCCAGCTTTCTTTGCTTCCCATTTGCTTAGAATATATTTTTCCATCCTCTCATTTTCAGTCTATATGTGTCTTGAGGTCTGAAGTGGATTTCTTGTAGACAGCATATATATGGGTTTTGTTTTTGTATCCAATCAACCAGTCTGTGTCTTTTGGTTGGAGCATTTAATCCATTTGGATTTAAAGTAATTATTGATATATATGTTCCTATTGCCATTTTCTTAATTGTTTGGGGTTGATTTTGTAGATCTTTTTTCTTCTGTTGTATTTCTTGACTAAATAAGTCCCTTTCACATTTGTTGTAAAGCTGGTTTGGTGGTACTGAATTCTCTTAAATTTTGCTTGTCTGAAAACCTTTTTATTTCTTCATCAATTTTGAATGAGATCCTTGCTGGGTACAGTAATCTTCGTTGTAGATTTTTCCCTTTCAGTACTTTATATATATCCTGCCATTCCCTTCTGGCCTGCAGAGTTTCTGCTGAAAGATCAGCTGTTAAGCAGATGGGGTTTCCCTTGTACATTACTGTTGCTTCTCCCTTGTTGCTTTTAATATTCTTTCTTTGTGTTTAGTCTTTGTTAGTTTGATTAATTTGTGTCTTGGTGTGTTTCTCCTTGAGTTTATCCTGTCTGGGACTCTTTGTGCCTCTTGGACTTCATGGGCTATTTCCTTTTACATGTTGGGGAAATTTTCAACTATAATCTCTTCAAAAACTTTCTCATACTGTTTCTTTTTCTCTTCTTCTGGGATCCCTATAATTTGAATGTTGGTGCATTTGATATGGTCCCAGAGGTCTCTGAGACTGTCCTCAGCTCTTTTCATTCTTTTTACTTTATTCTTCTCTTTGGAAGTTATTTCCACCATTTTATCTTGCAGCTCACTGATTCATTCTTCTACTTCAGATATTCTGCTATTGATTCCTTCTAGAGTATTTTTAATTTCAGTAATTGTGTTGTGTCTCTGTATGTTTGTTCTTTAATTCTTCTAGTTCTTTGTTAATTGATTCTTGCATTTTCTCCATTTTGTTTTCAAGATTTTTTATCATCTTTACTATCACTATTCTGAATTCTTTTTCAGGTAGTTTACCTATTTCCTCTCCATTTATTTGGACTTCTGTGTTTCTAGTTTGTCCCTTCCTTTGTGCAGTATTTCTCTGCCTTGTCATTATTATTTTTTTTTAAGTTATTGTGTTTGACGTCTCCTTTCCCTGAAGAACTCAAGAAAGTTGAATTCTTTCCTTGAAGAAGGTTGAATTCTTTCTTCCTTCTGGTTTCTGCCCTCCTAAGATTGGTCCAGTGGTTTATGTGAGCTTTGTATAGGGTGGGATTTGTGCTGAGTTTTTGTTTGTTTATTAGTTTGTTTGTTTTTCTCTAATGGGCAAGGCTGAGTGAGGTGGTAATCCCATCTGCTGATGATTTGGTTTGTATTTTGTTTTGTTTGTTGTCTAGATGAAGCATCCTGCACAAGGTGCTGCTGGTGGTTGGGTGATGCTGGGTCTTGTACTCAAGCGGTTTTGTTTGTGTGAGTTCTCACTGTTTGATACTCCCTGTGGTTAGTTCTCTATTAGTCTAGAGTCTTGGAGTCANAGGTGCTGCTGGTGGTTGGGTGATGCTGGGTCTTGTACTCAAGCGGTTTTGTTTGTGTGAGTTCTCACTGTTTGATACTCCCTGTGATTAGTTCTCTATTAGTCTAGAGTCTTGGAGTCAGTGCTTCTACTCCAAAGGCCCAGAGCTTGATCTCTGATCAGGAACAAAGATTCCACAAGTGGTTTGTTAAGGCATTAAGTGAGATTAAAACAAATACCCAAAAATGAGAAACCAAAGATGAACCCCAGACAAATGGCAGTTACAAAATCAGGAAAATAATAATTAAAATAATGGAATATACACATATACACCCATGAGCAAAGTGAAAACAGTCCAACAAACATAAAGTACAGTAGATTGAGTTGGTGAACAAAGGAAATAAAAAATTATATTTACCAGTTAAGAACAAAACTAACTTAAGCACAAACTGGAAAACAAAACTAAAGCAAGGTGTCAAGCGGGGAATAAAGCAATGAAAGCAAAACTAGCAAATATGTTGAAAGGAAAGAAAAGAAAGAAAGAATATGCAAAGTTAAATAGAGGTAGATGAAGAAGATTTATGTACATTAAAGATTAACTGCAAGGGGAAAAGAACAATAGGAAAGGTAAACAAAGGAATAAATGTAGAAAAAATGCAATAGGTTTAGAAAATTAAAAATATGAAAAAGAAAATAAAAAGACAGAAGAAGAAAGAAAAAAGGGGAAAAAAGGGGAAACTCACATAACTGCAAAAGGTTAATGTAGAGCAGAGGTTTATGGCAACAATAGAAAGTGTGACTGAATATACACATATACATAGACACCTATAAGCAAAATCAGAACAGTCCAACAAACATAAAGTACAATAGATTGACCCAGAGAGCATAGGACACCAAAAGTTATGTCTACTAGAACAAAATTAATTAAAGCACAAACTGGAAAACAAAACTAAGGCAAGGTTCCAACTGGGGAATAAAGCAATGAAAATAAAACTAATATGTTGAGAGGAGAGAAAGAAAAGAAAGGAAGAATAGATGTGCAAAGTTAAATAGAGGTAGATAAAGAAGATTTATATATGTTAAAGATTAACTGTAAGGGGAAAAGAACAGTAGGAAAAGCAAACAAAGAAATAAATGTAGAAAAAATAATAATAGGTTTAAAAAATTAAAAATTAAAATAAAAAAAGAGAAAAGAAAAAAAAAAAGAGGAAAACTTCACAAAACTACAAAACCCCAAAGTAGAGGCAGCAGTTTATGACAACAATAAAAAATGTGACTGAGAAAAAAAAGCTCAAAAGCTTAATTGGATTTCTTAGTGAATAAAATCGACAACTACAACAGAAGGGGGAAAATATGAAAAAAGAAAAAGAAAAAAAATCCAATAGAATTTACAGAACAAGTAAAAAAATAAGCATAATAAATGTTTTGGTTGAGTTCTGCTGTCACTGTCCTTTCCCGTGCTGGGAGTCACAGTCCGCCTCACCTCCCTGGGATGCCCTCCAACACTGTGCTGGTCTCTGGACCTGCTGTGGGGGCAGCTCAGATTCTAACCTGGTCCTACTCCTGTGTGTTCTTGCCTCCAATGTCCACAGCTATCAGAGCTAGTGCGTTTTCTTTTGTGGGCCCTCTCAATGGCCTTTTATATATTTCATCGACACAGAGTCTGCTTAGTTGATCAGGTGGATTTAATCTGCAGTTTGTTCAGCTGATGGGAAAGTTTTGGGTCTTCTTCCTTAGCCACACTACCCCTGAGTTTCAACTGTGGTTTTATTTCCACCTCTGCATGTGGGTCGTCCCCTGGGGTTTAGCTCCTGAGGCTGCCCTGGAGGGCTTGGGTTTGCCCCTGTGAGGGCCAGGTGTGGAGGTGGTGGAGCTGCTTGGGTCGCAGGGGTTCTGGCAGCACTAGGTACTCAGGGGGGTTGGTGGCTAGGGCAGCAGGAAATATAGTGCTCTAGAAGAGTATGCTAAAAAGCCTCTCGATGAAAGTGAAAGAGGAGAGTGAAAAGGTTGGCTTAAAGCTCAACATTCAGAAAACGAAGATCATGGCATCCGGTCCCATCACTTCATGGGAAATAGATGGGGAAACAGTGGAAACAGTGTCAGACTTTATTTTTGGGGGCTCCAAAATCACTGCAGATGGTGACTGCAGCCATGAAATTAAAAGACGCTTACTCCTTGAAAGAAAAGTTATGACCAACCTAGATAGCATATTGAAAAGCAGAGACCTTACTTTGCTGACTAAGGTCCATCTAGTCAAGGCAATGGTTTTTCCAGTAGTCATGTATGGATGTGAGAGTTGGACTGTGAAGAAGGCTGAGCACCAAAGAATTGATGCTTTTGAACTGTGGTGTTGGAGAAGACTCTTGAGAGTCCCTTGGACTGCAAGGAGATCCAACCAATCCATTCTGGAGGAGATCAGCCCTGGCATTTCTTTGGAAGGAATGATGCTAAAGCTGAAACTCCAGTACTTTGGCCACCTCATGCGAAGAGTTGATTCATTGGAAAAGACTTTGATGCTGGGAGGGATTGGGGGCAGGAGGAGAAGCGGACAACGGAGGATGAGATGGCTGGATGGCATCACTGACTCCATGTATGTGAGTCTGAGTGAACTCCGGGAGTTGGTGATGGACAGGGAGGCCTGGCATGCTGCAATTCATGGGGTCGCAAAAAGTCAGACACGACTGAGCGACTGAACTGAACTAAACTGAAGAAGGGTATGCAACCAGTATTGACCAATATGCTCCAGTATTTTTGCCTGGAGAACCCCTCTCTGACAGAGAATCCTGCAGACCACAGTACAGGGTCACAAATAGTCAGCCAAGACTGAAGCGACCCTGTGTGCACAGATCCAACACTTTTTTATGCCTGTGGCAGCTCTGCCCCAGTGAGAGTTGAGAGTGAAGGTGGCGCAGCAGCTTGGCTTGCAGGGACCCTGGCAGCGCCAAGTGTGCAGGGACACGGACTGCCTCTGCCGCAGGTATTATGGCCCTATCAGAGTCTTTTTTCGAAGATCTTGTAGCTGGCGATCAGAAGGCCTCTTTGGCCAGTCTTTCTCCTTAGCTCCACTTGTTCAGGCACTTAGAGGGTTCCGTTTCCTGGGTTCCTCCCTGTATTCTTTTAATATCTTTAGAATCTGTAGTGACGTCTCTCTCAATGGCAATGTGTTTCCTCTGTTTTCTTTTTCTTAATCAGTTTGACTGGGGTGTTATTAATTTTATTGATCTTTTCAATAAATACTGAGCTTTTGGTTTCACTAATTTTTCTGTATCTTTTTTTTCTGTTACCAATTTAATTGATGTCTGCATTTTTTGGGTTCATCATGTGCTTCTTTTTCTAGTTACTTAAAGTGGAAGATCAGATCACTGAGTTGAGAACCTTTTTTATACAGGCGGTTAGTATTATAAATTTCCCTGTATTGCTTTTAATTGTACCCCACAAATTCTTATATGTTGTGTTTTCATTTTCATTCGGTTAAAATTTTTTCTAATTTCCTTTGATTTATTCTTTGACCTGGGGCCTATTTAGAAGTATGCTATTTAAAAATATTTGGAGATTTTCCCAGAGATATTTCTGTTATTAATGTATAATTCAGTTCCTTTGCAATCAGGGAATATCTTTATATGAATTGACTTCTTTTAAAGTGACTGAAACTTGGTATATGGCCCAGAATATGGTACATCTTGCTACATATCTTACGTGCACTTGAAAATAATGTTCATGCTGCTGTTGTTGTGTAGAATGGTCTATAAATATCAATTATACCCATTTTTTGACAGTGTTGTAGGTTTTCTGTGTTTTAAGGTTACTTTTTTACTCATTCTGTCAATTACTGAGACAAAAGTGTTGAAATCTCTAATTATAATTGTGGACTTGTCGATTTATCATTATAATTCTATTATTTTTTGCTTTGTATGTTTTGAAGTTCTGTTATTAGCTGCATAAACATTTAGAATTATTATGTCTTGAGTAACTGATCCCTTTATCAGTATGATATGGTATTATTATCCTTGGATATATTTGTTGCTCTGAAATCTACTTTGTTTGGTATTACCATAACTACCTGTTTTTTAAAAAAAACTTTTTATTTTACATTGGAATATAGCCAATTAATAATGTTGTGATAGTTTCAGGTGGACAGCAAAGGTACTCAATCATACGTATACATGTATCCATTCTCCCCCGAACTCCCCTCCCATCCAGGCTAACACATAACACTGAGCAGAGTTCCCTGTTTCATATACAGTGGGATCTTATTGGTTATCCATTTTAGATATAGCAGTGTGTACATGTTAATCTCAAACTCCCTGACTCCTCCTCCCCCCTGTTTTTCCCCTCTGGCAACCGTAAGTTCATTCTCTAAGTCAGTGAGTCTGTTTATATTTTGTAAATAATTTCACCTGTATCATTTCTTTTTAGATTCTGCATATAAGGGATATCATATGATATTTCTTCTTCTCTGACTTATTTCACTCAGAGTGACTATCTCTAGATCCATCCATGGTGCTGCAAATGGCATTATCTCACCTTTTTTAAGGGTCACTATATACAATGGTCCATTGTGTGTACGTACTACAGCTTCTTGACCCACTCCTCTGTTGACGGACATTGCAGGTTACTTCCTCATCTTGGCTATTGTAAACAGGGCTACAGTGAATATTAGGGTACATGTTTCCTTTCAAATCATGCTTTTCTCTGGGTATATGCCCAGAAGCAGGATTGCTGGATCATATGGTACCTTTATTTTTAGTTTTTTAAGGAACCTCCATACTGTTCTCCACAGTGGCTATACCAATTTACATTTTACCAGGTGTGTAGAAGGGTTCTCCTCTCTTCACAACCTCTCCAGCATTTATTGTTTGTGGATTTCTTGATGATGGCCATTTTGACTGGTATGAGGTAGATATCTCACCCTGGGTTTTTTTGATGAGTGTTAATGGCACCCCACTCCAGTACTCTTGCCTGGAGAATCCCATGGACAGAGGAGCCTGGTGAGCTGCCGTCTACTGGGGTCTCGAAGTGTCGGGCACGACTGAGCGACTTCACTTTCACTTTTCACTTTCATGCGTTGGAGAAGGAAATGGAAACCCACTCCAGTGTTCTTGCCTGGAGAATCCCAGGGATGGGGGAGCCTAGTGGGCTGCCATCTATGGGATGGCACAGAGTTGGACACAACTGAAGCGACTTAGCAGCAGCAGCAGCAGCATATGTGGTGGGCTGAATAGTGTCCCCCACCAAATGCATGTCTACTTGGAATCTCAAAATGTGGATCTTATTTGGAAATAGGGTCTTTGCAGATGCAATTGAGGATCAAGATGTGATCATACTGGATTAGGGTGGGCCAATGAGAATGTCCTTGTGAGATAGAAAAGGACACACAGAGAAAAAGGGGAGGCCACGTGAAGACAGAGGCAGATATTGGAGTGATGCTGCCACATACCAGGGAGAAGGCAATGGCACCCCACTCCAGTACTCCTGCCTGGAAAATCCCATGGACGGAGGAGCCCGGTGGGATGCAGTCAATGGGGTCGCTGAGGGTTGGGCATGACTGAGCGACTTCACTTCCACTTTTCACTTTCATGCATTGGAGAAGGAAATGGCAACCCACTCCAGTACTCTTGCCTGGAGAATCCCAGGGACGGGGGAGCCTGGTGGGCTGCCTTCTCTGGGGTCACACAGAGTAGGACATGACTGAAGTGACTTAGCAGCAGCAGCAGCCATAAACCAAGGAACGCTGAAGTCACCAGAAACTGGAAGAGACAAAGAATTCTTCACTAGAGCCTCCAGAGGGATCACGGCCCTGCCAACACCTTGATTTCATACTTCAGCTTCCAGAACTGTAAGAGATATACATTTCTGTGGTTTTCAGTCACAAAGTTTGTGACAATTTGTTACAGCAGCCCCAGGAATCTAATGCAATGTGGTATATATTTTTATCATCCCTTGGCTTCAAAACTATCTGTGTCTTTTTATTTAAAGTGGGTTCCTTATTCCTATAGTTGGACTTTGCTTTATTTACCCAATCTTAAAATATTTTTTTTCTGGGGGAGTTTAGACCATATACCTTAATTTGATTTAAAAAATTGGGCTGGAGGTGGGGGTTGGGTTTAAATCTAACCTTTTTGCTATTTGCTTTCTGTATTCTTTTCCTGACTTTTAAAAAATTAATTGTTTATTTTTATTATTTCATTTTATGTTATTGGTTGTGATAGTTCTTTCATTTGAAGTTCATTGAGGTTTTTGGATATGTGAGCATGTAGTTTACCTTCAAGTCTGGAAAATTTACAACCATTGTCTCTTCAGCCTTTTTTTTTTACTTTCTCCTCTTTGGGGATTTCAATTGAGCATGTGTTTGGCTTATTGAAGTTGTCCTACAGCTCACTGATGCTCTGTTTCTTTTTTTTTCTGTCTTTCCCCCTCTATTTTGGATAGTTTCTATTACTGTGTCATCAAGTCCACTATTCTTTCCTCTGCACTATCTAATTCCCTCTAGCTTATTTTCCATTTCAGATATGACAACTTTTTAATCTCTAGACATATGATTGGGATCGTTTTTTAAATATCTTTTATGTCTCTTCTAAATATGCTCACTCTTCCCTTCAGCTTGTTGAACATATGGAGTGCAGTTTTAATAACTTTTAATATCCTTGTCTATTAATTCCATCGTCTGTGTCATTTCTGGGTCAGTTTCAATTGGTTGGTTTTCTCCTCACTATATGCCTTATTCTCCTACTATTTTTCAATCCTAATTTTTTATTAGACATCAAGCATTGTGAATTTTACCTTATTGGGTGCTGGATATTTTTTTTTCTTCCTATATGATCCTTCAGCTTTATTTTGGGGTGCAGCTAAATTACTTAGAAACCATTTGATGTTTTTGTTTGTTTGTTTTTCAGATCTTGCTTTTAAGTCTTTTTCAACTGAACCAGACCAGAATATTTTCTATGGTTAATTCTGCCTCACAAATTAGGCAAATCCCTTCCTGGTACTTTTCCCAATGTCCCATGAATTCTGAGGTTTTTCCAATTCAGCTGTTGAAAACAAGAACCATTTCTAGCCTTGTGTGAAGGCTAGGAATATTAGAATATTTGCTTCTAATCTTTCTCCATGACCTTGGATTGTTTCTTCACATATATGCACTGATGAGAACTAGCTGGAGACTCAAGGAGGACTTTTTCTGCCGATCTCCAGAGCTCTCATCCCATTTACAGCCCTCTCTGTCTCAGTTGTCGGCCTTTGAATTCTAGGCTCCTTGCCAACCCACCTCCATCTCAACTCAGGAGACTGCTGGGTTCTTCCTGAGCTCCTCCTTCCCACAGTGTGGGCTGGATTCTCTCTAGGCAGTAAGCTGAGGTAATCATAGGACTTACCTCATTTATTTCTGACCTCCCAAGGATCACTGTCCTTTTCTTTCTCATATCTAGTGTCTTAAAAACTGTTGTTTCATGTATTTTGTCTGGGTTTTTCTTAGCTGTTTTAGGCCAGAAGGTAGCTGGCAGCAGAATTTATAACTTTACCTCACTCTTCTTTTTTTCTTTTTCTTCAAAAAGATTTATTTATTTATTGGCTGTGCCAGGTCTTGGTTGTGGTATATGGGATCTAGTTCCTTGACCAGGGTTTGAACCTGGGCCTCCTGCACTAGGAGCTCAGAGTCTTAGCCACAAGACCACCAGGGAAGTCCCCCCTTGCCTCATTCTTTATCCATCCTCCATTCCCTTGTATGTCCCTTCAAGTCCTGCGATTGCCAGAAATGTCATCTATGTAGAACCTTCCTTTAGATCAGCAGGAGCAATGTGGCAGCGATGAGGGACATACTGTTGAAGCCAAACATACTAGGCTCAGATCTCAGCTCTGCCAGTTTCCTGTGTAATGTTAACCAAATTATTTCACTCCTGTGAGCTTCACTTTCCTTATTTGAAAAAGAGGGGAAAAAATGAGACCTAGTTACAGAAGCATTGTGAGAATTAAGTAAGGTGATGCATAGAAAGTGACTAGCACCAGGTAATGGGTTCAATAATTTAATTCAATGACTGTATGACTGAATGAATACAAGTTTTTTTAAATTGCTCCAATTTCTTCATTGTCTGGTCTAGCTCTGTTCCTAGGGACAATCCTACCGTTACTCTAGAGCTCCCAGAAAGGGTGACCAGCTCTAAATTTCTTCTACCAACAGAGGGAAGCAGTCATGTGGAGAACTTCCAATAGCACATACTAGAAATATCACAGACATTTGGCTGCATGAAGCATTATAATGATCTTTTCTTTGCGGCAGATTGACTTTACTAATTAGGTTGGACTGGAGCCAATGTTAAATACAGTTTGCATGTACAGAACACAAACCAATTGGCAGAACTGGGGGGACTCAGAAACACTTTAGGTATCAGGACAAGCCGGCTATGATTAAAGCTTTGCTTCAGATAATTCTTTCTCTCTCCCCCAGCCTCCGTTTTTCTGAGCTCTTTAAATATTAGAGCTATTAACGCTTTATCATAGCTGCTGCAAACATATCCTTCTCATTTGTTATCCAATCCTGTTTTTAAATTCAAATCTGATGTAAACAGAATTTAACTTTTTTATCCAGTTAAACTATAGATCTTTCCTTTTGTAGTGTCTTCTACCACTTTTAGGCCTTAGAAAATCCCCATCCAGAGGTCAGATAAACATTCATCTTTATTTTCTTACAGTTTTTAACATTTCTTATTCTATCTAGAATTTATTTTGATTTGGATGTGTGGCGTAAGGTGCAAAGGCGTTGTATCTGAGATAATTAATGCTAGCTGCTACAACTGTTACACACTGAAATCACAAAGCCTTAACACAACAAAGCCTTAATTCTCACTGATGTCAAGCCCAGTGATGGTCAGGTAGCACTCCTGAGCATGTGCCTCCAAGTGGTGACTCAGGAACCCAGGCTGCTTCAGCCTGCAATTCTACCATCTCAGTCTTTTGCTTCTAGTTCTCAGACCCCATAGAATTTCAGGTAAGAACTCATTGCTGTTGCCTGAAGACCTAATTCATTTTTCAAATAGCCAACCAATTACCTGGTGGCATTTACTGATCATGTATGAACTTGTAATGTGTGCACTGTGGTCTAAACTACTTATTTTGTTCTATTGGGCACTATACTAGATTTTTTTTCCAAACTACCTTATGTTTTAGCATCCTCTCAAGTGAGTTCCTCCCTCGTTGTTTTCCATTTGCAAGTTTTCTTGACTGTTACCTGATAGATGACATTACATGTTACATATCATCTCTTGGCTCTGTGAACATATCAGGTGTATTAGTACATCAGAGTCTGCACCTACCCACTGGGGTTCAATGAACAGCTCAGATGAAGGATGCCTGCTATATTCTAAACGTTTGCATCTCTCCTAGACCCTTATGTTGAAGTCCTAATGTGATGGTGTTTGGAGGTGGGGCTTTGTTGTGAGAGAGGAACCCATAATGCATTAGCGTCCATGTAAGAGGAGAAAGGGAGTGAGCCCTCTCTCTCTTTGCCATATAAGGATACAGAGGGAAAGTAGCTGTGCCTACAAGCCAGGAATTGGGCCCTCACCAGACACTGGATCTGCCAGTTCCTTGCGCTTGGATTTCCCAGCCTCCGAACTGTGAGAAATAAATGCTTATTGTTTTAGCCACCCAGTCGCTCATGTTTCTGTTACAGCAGCCCAAGCTGACTAATACAATGTCCAAATCCTTGTCTCCATCTTTAAACCCTTCTCCAAACTCCAGACCTACATTTCTATGTTCCTGATATATACTTGGAAATGCCTGGAAATTTGGCTAGCTCCTCAGGGAAGAGCTAGGTCATGCTGAAGCCGATGGCTGATTTTTATTAGTCAGAGGTAGAGGAAAGTTGGGAAAAGGAAAAGAACTGATGCTTCAAAATATTCCCTAATCTTCACACAAAACCTGGAGGAATAATTCAAGGGTCTCTTTATTTGGGAGAGCCTGCTCCTCCTTGGGAAACCTTGAGAAGACCATTTCATGAGTCTACACTCTCCTCACTGTGGCTGGGGTTGAGAGTCAGGAGGAGAGGAAGTTCAGCAAGGGCTCAATGGGTGGCGTGGATGTTGGCCCCAGTTGGCAGCAAGAGGGCCTTCAGGACGAGTGGGGTGCTTTTTCACTATCTGCAATGAAGAATGGATATCACTAAAACTGTAATAACAACAATTGCTCTCAAGACTTCCCTGGTGGTCCAGTGGTTAAGAATGCCTTGCAATGCAAGGGATGTAGGTTTGATCTCTGGTTGGGGAACTAAGATCCCACATGCTGCAAAGTGAGCCCATGTGCTGCAAAGAGAGTCTGTGTGCCTCAAAGAAAGATCCTGCACGATGAGGGAAGATCCTGTGTGCTGCAACTAAGACCTGATGCAGCCAAATAAAAAATAATAGTGATTGCTCTCAGTTTTTGAGCGCCTGCTATGAACTGGGTATTTTGGGCAAACTCCGGGAGATAGTGGAGGACAGAGGAGCCTGGCAGGCTATAGTCCATGGGGTTGCAAAGGGCTGGACATGACATAGCGACTGAACAACAACAACGGATTTTTGAACATTAACTCATTTGACTTTCACAACTCCCTGACAAGCTAACCAGTGTGACTGTGGTAAAGAGATGAGGAAAGTCAGGTTCAAAACTTCGAGTAGCTTACCCAAGGCCACAAAGATAATAACAAGCCAAGTTGGGAGTTATCCTAAGTCAGTTGGCTCAGAAGGCAGTGCTCCATCTATTCAGCTGTGCTCTATCTGCCATCTTTCAAAACAGTAGGGAGACCTGGAATATTTAAAAACTAGTAAGCAGAATTGAAAATTGTCTTGAAAATTTGGTATGGTTGTGTGAGAAGGGAGATGTTCCATCTTACTAGTGTGGTGGAGGGAGAATTTAATTCTTCATGCTGAAAAATAGTGATGTGTTTGGTGAAGAGGGAACCAATCGGCTAGAATAACGAAAATGGTGTTTCTGGATGTTAGACAATTGCTTATATTTGCGTTTTGCTTTGATGGATAGACCAGCTATTAAGGAAGAGGGCCAGTACCTCTAATATAAAATAGAGAGGAACTGGTTAATAAGTGTTAATGAGCCTTGAGTTGAACTTGGGCTAGGAGAGAGTTGGATTATGGATGATGGTAGAGACCAACCAGGCTTCTATGGGCCACAGAAGAAGTGAAAATGTCTAATTCGTGTTGAAGGAAATCTTCTGTGTTCTGAGGAGACTCCTCTCCTATGGCAATCAACCTTTAGAGCACTAGGGCTTTAAGAAAAGCAGTTGTCTTAATCGGCCTGTGATGACCCTGACACAGGATAACCATACTCTTTTAGCCTAAAGGTTCTGAGACTGTGATGGGTTATTCCAACCAGTTTGGATCAGGAAGCAGAAAAAAACCCTTATTCATAGAGCAAATTGCAAGAGAAATGCTTGGGAGAGAGAGTAGAGTGAGTTTAGCTAAACCCACTCCAATGTTCTTGCCTGGAGAATCCCAGGGACAGAGGAGCCTGGTGGGCTGCCGTCTATGGGGTCGCACAGAGTTGGACACGACTGAAGCGACTTAGCAGCATGCTCCCTCTAATGCCCCGTGACAACCTAAGTCACCCACGTAGTGTCTCTAAGAGTGTCTCAGGCAAATGAAAAACTCTAGCATGTTGGGATTTGCTGGGCATCATACTTTTCTGCAGTGTTTAGGGCACAAGAGACAATTATGCATTTCGCCTGGTGTGCCTCTTCCCTTAATGACTACATCCATGTGTATTTCAGAACTTCAGTCTTCTGTTTCTTATTCATTTACACTTTACACTTCAAAAGACTGTTTTGTAAGAGCTACTCAATGCACTAGAAGTCTCATGAGTTTTTCCTTCTAAATGAGCCAGCAACTTTCCAAGAATCAGGAAGCAGCAAGTTGCCAAGAATAAATAAATGATCTCCAGAAGGTTCAAGTTTGGTTTAAAACTCTGTAAGGTTTTAAGTAGGTTCTATATCTGGCTTTACTCCATGTCCTTATTCTAAGACATAAACCACAGGAAGGAAGGCTATTCCTGGCATGCAACTTTTCCCCAAGCATTGAATTTAATGATCATTCCCAATAATGATTAATTAGAAAATTCTAGCAAAACAGTCATAAGGCAATGATGTAAGGAGGAATAGGGGTATGGTGGAATAGCTCTTGTTTGGAAGTTATATAGCCACAGGCTTGGTTCTGCCACAAGATTTGTTAAACAAAGTAAATCTTGTCTATCTGTGCCTTGGTTGCCTCACTTACTGAAATGAAGAAGCAACAGTGCTGGTCTTTAAGATTCTATGATGAAAATTCATAATGATCCTTTGTCCAGTACATGGAAGCAAGTAGTTTGGGGTTTCAATAGGCTGATAAAGATTGGAATTAGGTGATTGTGTCCATGTCCAAGTATGAAGGTTTAAAAAGAGCGAAAGTGACAGACCTGTCAAAAGAAAATGTGTGTAGGAAGAGAACAAGCAATGGGGGATGTCTTAGTCAGTTAGGCTGCTACAGCAAGATACCAGGGGCTGGATAGCTTTAACAACAAACATTTCTTTCTCACAGTTCTGGAGGCTGGCAGCCCAAGATCCAGAGGCCAGCATGGTCGGGCGCTGGTGAGGGCAGGGCCTGCTTGTTGTTTCATAGAGAGATATGTTCTTGCAGTATCCTCACATGGTTAAGAGTGAGTTCAGATCTCTTCCTTCATTCCCTTTGAAGGGCACCAATGCCATCATGTAAAACAGAGGTGTGTGTGCTTAGTCGCTTCAGTGGTGTCTGACTCTTTGCAACCCTAACCATAACCTGCCAAGCTCCTCTGTCCATAGGATTTCCCAGGCAAGAATACTGGAGTGGGTTGCCTTTTGCTTCTCCAGGGGATCTTCCCAACGCAGGGATCAAACCCTCGTCTCTTATGTCTCCTGCATTGGCAGGGGGGTTTTTTACCACTAGTGCCCCCCACCCCTATCACCTCATTCAAACTCAGTTACCTCCCAAAGGGTCTATCTCCAAACAATATTGGGGGTTAGGGGCTTAACATATGAATTTGCTGGGGAAGGGGAGCACACAAATATGCAGTCCATAGCCAGGGATGTAACAGATGTTGGTATCTCCCCCAGATCCCTATACCAGCCTGGCGCACCAACCTCTAGCTGCTGTGAGTGTTGACTGCTAACAGTTCATATCTGCACGCTTGCCTGCAGGTGTGCCCTTGGCTGCTAGAAAGCTGGAGAAATGGGAGGTTACAAGTCTCACTCCCTTAGGAAGCATCTTGGCCAATGACTGACCACTGGAACAGTCTAGAAGCCCAGCTCCCTTGCCTCTGAGCATGTGATGACCCAGGACTCTCTAGGCATCAGCTATAGTTAGATTTCCCCTGACATCTTTATGAAGCTTCTTCTCCTGTTTCTCTCATTCATCTACAGGTTTCTCCTGAGAGTACTCCCTCAATGCATCACTTGCCCAAGAATCCATCTCTCAGGCACTGCTTCTAGGGGCCTGACTGACAATGCAGGGAAGAAGGAAAATGAGCTGTGTAACTCATTAGTGTTCTAAGAATCATGCTGGGCTTGCAAGTCCTGGACCTGGCCTGGACCAGGTCGTGGTGGAGAGATCAGGGGTGCAGGGCACTAGAGAGCTCTGGAAAACAGAGCTCTGTGGTCAGGGTAGGAGTTTTATGCAGCCAGCCAACAGCCATTTGCAGAGAATTATTACTATGATGACTCTGGGCTTGCCAGCAGCTTCACTCAGGTCAATTCAGTTCATGCTGTAACTTGACCAAGCCAGGCCTTGCGTGTGCTGAGGTTTCAGCAGTAGGCTGAGAAAGGGAGGGGATGGGCATCATAGCAGGGAATGGTCAGCATCTGTTCTGCCCAGGAGACATGTGAATTCAGGACTAGGAGATTTGACAAATAGGAAAGATAACACTCGGCTGAAGATCAGAGAAGACCTTCTGACGGAGATGGCATTTATTCTAGACCCTGAAGGATGCATCTGATTTTAAAATGTGGACATGTAGGGCAAAGCTTTCTAGGTGGAAAAAGTCTTATCTAAATGAACAGGCTCTTTTTCTCCGTGAAACTATACCGAAGTAAAATTTCAACCTTGGGCATGATTCACAGGTCTGAGACTCCATATGAGGAATTGAAACTAAGGTCCCGTGAGACTGAGAGCCCCGGGATCTGTTTTCCTCCTGGAGAAAGCTATATGTCCCTTGTGAGCGCGCTCAAACACTTCCCAGGATGCACTCCCTTTCCTGTGGTTCCATGTGATGGTGTATATCATGGTAAGGGACTTATTTGGGGAAGGCTACAGACTTCAGCTCCCTAGGGGAAGCCAGGGCGATGCTAAGTGAAGGGGAGAGATTGTGAAAGCTCACTAAAGATAAGGACCCAGACTGAGTGAGGGCAGGAGAGAATACTACATGCCCAAAGCAGGGAATTCTCAGGGGAGATGAGAAAGCTAAGACGAGACGGCAGCTGGCGGTAGGCATCAGCAGATGGTCTGCCTCGCTGCCGGAGACGGAACAGCAATCGCAGACAAAGACGCCATCCCGGAGAGAGGAGGACCGCCGCACTGGCCCTTCTGCAGGAGTCCTTGGCCAGGCTGGGGAGAGAAGCCTGTCACCTTCTGCCAGAAAGTGGAATAAAGAAAGGATAAAGGCACTGTCTAGCTTTCATCTCTAGGAGGGTCAGGAAGCAAAGAGATGGATGGAGACTGCTGAGAACTGGAAATGCTTTATGCCAAGGTCAAGAAAGGAGACTGGTGCACTACAACCCTTCAGGATTGTCTTCCCAGAGAGGTGGGAGTGGAAATGAATGAACAGGGACCAGTCTGAGCCACCAAACAGAGGGGATTTGGCGGAGATTATGTCAAAAAGGCTGAACAGTCATGGAGCCTTATGTTAGCATTTTTATCAAAGTATGAAATCACATCCTTGGGACTTGAGATATTATTCTGACTTTATGATACTACAGAATTTTCACATAGCAAATCCTTTTCTTTGTGATTTCTCTTACAATGCAAACACTTAGAAAATTACTCCATTCAAGAGGTTTGACTTCATAGTCCCCAAGTTTTGCACAGTTTGAAAATTTGATTCTTTAAAATCCCTGGAATTAATTTTAGTGCATAGAGTGAAGTGTGAGGGCCTCATCTAAAAAATAATCTGTAACTCTCTCACTGATGAAAAAAGAAAATTGGTATCATGTTATTATAGCAGTAATTAGGAAAATAGCGAAGGATTGAAAGAAGAAAAAAAATAATATTTTTTACCACCCAGAAGTACTCATTTCTGGTACATTCCCTTTAATTTTTTTGTTGTCTGTAGTTTTACTGATTGTAATCATATGATACATGAAAATTATATAGGCCGATTTTTAAAACTGTAACTATTTTGATAAAATAAATGTAATGTATGCTTACTCATTAGAGAAATTCTGGAAAACACATAAGTTTATGAAGCAGAAAATGAAATTCAGTTTCGTGCATTTCCTTACAGTATAATTTTTATAACATACTTTCATGTTTTTTAAATCACTGAGGCCATACAATCCATACTGAACTTTAAGCATTGTGAGCACATATTTGCAGGCTCTAGAGAGAAGATACTATGAAGAAGGGCATGAAAACATATCTACATACACATCTAATCTATGTCTTATCTGTATTTGTGTGTGGAATCTGTGACCCATTAGTCTTTCACCTGAAATATGCTAATACTCAGGTTGCTCAATGTAAATTTTTTCAACTGCATTAGTAATATTTTCTTTCTTGAGGCATAGTTTTCATTGTGTTATTTTTTTAATTAAAATTCAGGGGACATCAAAATGTAGTTAGTTCCTTTGTAACATTTTATTTGGCAATGATTTCAAATTTATAAAAATAGAAAGCATATACCCTGGTTTACTTCTTGTTAACATTTTAAACCTATTTGCTTTATCATATGCCCTCTCTCCCCCCAATTTTTTCCTGTACCATCTGATGGTAAGCTATATACCTCATGGTCCTTTAACCCTAAATACTTTGGTGTTTCCTACACAATAAACTGTGGAAAATTCTGAGAGAGATGGGAATACCAAACCACCTGACCTGCCTCTTGGGAAACCTATATGCAGGTCAGGAAGCAACAGTCAGAACTGGACATGGAACAACAGACTGGTTCCAAACTGGAAAAGGAGTATGTCAAGGCTGTATATTGTCACCCTGCTTATTTAACTTATATGCAGAGTACATCATGAGAAATGCTGGGCTGGAAGAAGCACAAGCTGGATTCAAGATTGCCAGGAGAAATATCAATCACCTCAGATATGCAGATGACACCACCCTTATGGCAGAAAGTGAAGAGGAACTAAAAAGCCTCTTGATGAAAGTGAAAGAGGAGAGTGAAAAAGTTGGCTTAAAGCTCAACATTCAGAAAACAAGGATCATGGCATCCGGTCCCATCACTTCATGGGAAATAGATGGGGAAACAGTGGAAACAGTGTCAGACTTTATTTTTTTGGCTCCAAAATCACTGCAGATGGTGATTGCAGCCATGAAATTAAAAGATGCTTACTCCTTAGAAGGAAAGTTATGACCAACCTAGATAGCATATTGAAAAGCAGAGACATTACTTTTCCAACAAAGGTCTATCTAGTCAAGGCTATGGTTTTTCCAGTGGTCATGTATGGATATGAGAGTTGGACTGTGAAGAAAGCAGAGCGCCAAAGAATTGATGCTTTTGAAC
>SJYQ01004867.1:92995-157396 GCA_006410935.1 Redunca redunca | reverse complement strand
CCGATGATTAAGATTACTTTTCCCTTCCTGCGTAAGGTTTTATTTTCCCTGGAATCAATTGTCTTTACTTTTTCCATTTGCTTAGTTTCTTTGTGCATCATTATTGCTAATTCAACCCTAAGTCCTCCACCAGTTCTCTGAATCTGCTCAGGAGAGCTCCGGATGCATCAGATGCACATTCAGTCTCACTTTCTGGATGTACCTGTCCCTGGAACCTTCTGACCTGCTCCAGTTTGGCCTTGTGATACAGATGTGATCTTTGTTTCCTTTACCATTATCTTAGGGAGTTCCTCCATCCGTTTCTGGATCTCTTTGTCCCTGATTTCCATCTCTTTCTATATTTTTATTTAGTTTGAACGTGATGTACCTAGATTGAGTTTTTTATTCTCCAGCATTTATCTTGCTTATTGTTCGCTGAGCTTCTTGGATCTGTGGTTTACAGACATTAATTTGGAGAGATTCTCTGTTGTTAGTTTCCAACATTTCTTCGGTTCCTTTCCCTCTTTCTTCTCTCTCTGGTATCCCCACTACATATATGTCATGACTTTTGGAGTTATCCCATAGTCCTTGGATATTCTGTTCTGTTTTTCTCCCCTTGTCTTTTTTCTCTTTGCTTTTCCATTTTGGAGCATTCCATTGATATATCTTCTAGCTCAGAAATTCTTTCCTCAGTTGTGGCCAGTCTACTAATGAACCCGTCAAGGGCTAGAGTGGACTGGATTTGAGTATTTACAGTCTCCCACATGGGATGGGAGGCTAGAGCTCCCTGGAGGAGATTTCCCTTCCTGTAGATCACTTAGGCATTAGGGAAATCCCAGATGTAATTCTTATCTTTGCTCATCTGTACGTAAGATATTTTCCCCTCTCCTTTCCTGATCAAGGGAAAAGAGAAACCAGAGCAGCTGTGACTGCAAGCCATTAGTTTTTATAAACATGTGTCTGTGGGGCCAGGGTCCTTCGTTCAACAAATGTTTCCTGTGTGCCGTCTCTGTGCCACACACGCTGACTGGCACTAGCTCTCTCTGTTGATGCTTAGAGATGCTGTTTACAGCATCTTTGGGGACATGAGGCATTCCAGAGGGCAGTCTCCGAGGAAGTGGCTTGGCCTCTCCGAGCTCCCAGGAGTCTTTGGCATCCACTTTTAGGGGAGAGGACGGCTGGGAGGGCACGCGAGTCTTTCTCGGAGACTATGAAGCCACGAGGCTGCAACTCCACAGGAGCAGGCGGAATTGTACAAACTTAAATGAATTAGAAGTGTAAATGGAGCAGGTCGACTTGGCTTGCACAGTACAATAAAGATCTGCAAACACTCAGCTTCGTATTGAATTCGAAGCAGGGTGATTAATTCATTATTCACTTCCCAGCCTGGAAGGGAAACTGTGTATACCCGGGGGCCAGCGTGGATGAGCACAGTCATAAATCACGCCATTACAAGCCTTGCAATGAGAAAATCAGCTGGCTGGAGGGGGACGCTCTGCAGGCAGCAACAGTGGCTGGAGAACCAGGCTGTCGAGGTGGGTCGGCCAGCTCCCTGGAGACGCACCAGTTGGCCAGTCATTCGGCCTTCCAGCCAAGATGGCCAGCCTCTCGGCCACCCGGCTTGGCACTTCCTGACCAGACCACAAGCAAACAAACTCCACTCCACCCAGGAGTACTTCTGTGACCTGAGGTAACCTCTTCTGAAACTGGGCAAAATACTAGGCCAAAAGCCTTCTATGGTCCATTTGGGATAAACTACCTCCTGCTCACCTCGCTGGGCTGTTCTGGGTCTCAGGTCCTTCTGGTTCAGCCAGAGGACCAGGCTGGTCAGCATCTCCCAGCTGGGATCCCTGGGTGCCCCCAGCTGCTAACCATGAGTCACAGCCTTTGCCCAACAATCTCTGCTGCCTTCAGGGCACAGCCCTTTGAGAGACCAGAGTTTCATCAAGAGTTGAAAGGTGCCACATGGCACAGAGCATCCCTGTCAGGTGGGTTTAGCCCCTACTGGAATACAACATGGTCCATCAAGTAGACAGTTTTTTCTCTTGCAAGCAAGACACCCTTGGTTTCCTCAACTGTTTCTCATACTTCAAGATTTCCAGACCCTCATGTCCTGACATTTTGTCATAGTTTATTCCCCTTTATTTATTACTGTGCTGTGCTTAGTTGCTTCAGTTATATCTGACTCTTTGCAACCCCATGGACTGTAGCCAACCAGGCTATTCTGTTCATGGGATTCTCCAGGCAAGAATACTGGAGTGAGTTGCTGTTTCCTTCTCTGGGAGATCTTCCCGGCCCAGGGATCAAACCCACATCTCTTATATCTCCTGCATTGGCAGGTGGGTTCTTTACCACTAGTGCCACCTGGGAAGCCGTATTTATTATTTCACTTTAAATATCCAAACCCCCAAGTGGGATGTAGCACCTCCCATGTGTTTTTATCATGAAAATAACAATAATTAAGACTCACTATGTTTTTTTAAATTTTTTTTTGAGAAATATTGATTTATTTATTTAGTACTTTTGGCTGTGCTGGGTCTCTGTTGCTATGTGTGAGCTTTCGCTAGTGGCAGCTAGCAGGTGCTTTGTAGTGGTGTATGGGCTTCTCGCTGCAGTGACTTCTCTTGCTGCAGAGCACAGGCTCTAGCGCATGTGGGCTTTAGTAGTTGTAGTGCCCAGGCCTAGTTACCCAGCAGCACATATGATCTTCCTGGACCAGGGATCAAACCTATGTCCCCTGTCTTGGCAGGTGGGCTCCCAACCCCTGGACTGCCAGGGAAGTCCAGTGTGTCTTTTTTTTTTTTTTTTTTAATTAGTTAGTTAGTTTTTAAATTGTTTTGGCTGCAGCATTCAGCATGCAGAATCTTAGTTCCCCCATCAGGGATTAAACCCACGCTCCCTGCTGTGGAAGCGCTCAGTCTTAACCACTGGACTCCTAGGGAAGTTCCAAGGCTTACTATGTCTTAATGTTTTATATGTATCATCTCACCTAACTCTCAGTGACCTGGTGGTGTAGTTATTAATTCTAGCTTACAGATGAGGCCTGTAAGCTAGAGGTAAAATTGTGGGTGAAATGGCAACCCTTGGTCAGTCTGACTCCAGAGATTGTGCTTCTAACTTTGTTGATATGCCTGCTCACTCACCCGAGTCTGGTGAGTTTATTAGATAAGACACTAGAGACATCTGTTTCAAGGCCTGCCACACTTGGGGGCTTTCTTCCTCAGAGCCAAGTTGAGCTTTGAGAGCCTGGCCAAAACCCTTTCATCTCTACCAAAAGTACCATCAAAACACAAATAATAAGAAAATCATGAAAGCGTTATCCATGCTGCTTTCTCCTCTTCTAGAAAAGGGAGAAGGGGTCCTTATTTCTCACATTCATCTCTCCAGACCAGATATTATGGCTCAGGATGCAATCTGTTTACACCTTCCTTTTACCTTATTTCGTACACAAAAGAGCATGATTCTCCCTAATCTGTTTATGGCACAAAAGAGCAAGCAAACAGGATTCCTTAACAAAAGGGTCTTTAACCAAGGGATTCGTGGATAATGCTCATTCTCCTCAGGACTTCCAGGCAGCTATCTTAACAAAAAAGAGCACTGGGACTCAGCCTGCCTTGCTTAAGAAGAATAGGTATAATCTATTAATACCCTCCCTTCCCCTAAGAAGGGAAACAATGTTACATGGCTAGAACCACGGGATCCAGGCTCCAGTTGGGGATTTGACCAAGCGTTGCCCATAGCGACACTGCACATGCATTAACAAAGCTTCCAGGGGATGTTTACTGAGGGATATTCTGATTGTACTTACATGTGGGCTGTATTTGACATTATGGTTGATGGAGGGTTGGGCTGCTGCTTATATAAGGTTCTCTCATCCTAGGAGAAGTTGGGTACAGGGCCTGCTCTCCAACCACACCAAGCCAACCTGGGAGATGGTACAAGGAGTTCAACCCCTACAATACTCTGGCAACCTCAAGGCAGTTAGAATTGTTCAAAGCCTGCCCAGTGTGCTGGCCTTGCTCCAAACACACAGGAATATGGAAGCAAAACACCAGCTGGTGCCCGTCAACCATCCATTAGGATCAGCATAGGAGGCGGGTGGCTAAGAGCTGTCTGTTTTGGGCAAGGGCATGAAGACTGAGGACAGTTGGTAGAAAATTGTTTGTGGCTCAATCCCAGAAGCAAGGATCCACAATTACCTGAACTCTGGATGCTGTGTGCTGATGTGCGTGTTCAGATCCATCACCCAGCATGACTTTCCCAATTAGACGTTGTGAAAACTAAGCTGTCACGGAGTTGAATATGCTGAGGGATGGAGCACACATCTCCTATTCAAATGAAGCGAGCTCACTAAACAGGTGCCAACCTGAAGGTGTGCTTGTTTGCATTCAAAATTAAAATTGCACCCAAAAAAGCATGTAAAAACTTAACAAAACTTCAAACCAGAGGTAAAAATATTCAAACTCAGTGTGCATTTGAGTGGAAACTTACATATCAAATATAAAGAAATGTAAGCTTTATTGACTATGCCAAAGCCTTTGACTGTGCGGATCACANCATATATATATATATATATATATATATATGCACGTGTGTGTGCGAGCTAAGTCACTATAGTTATGTATGACTCTTTGCAACACTATGGACTGTAACCCACCAGGCTCCTCTGTCCATGGTATTCTCCAGGCAACAATACTAGAGTAAGTTGCCATGCCCTCCCGCCAGAGGATCTTCCCGACCCAGGAATCGAATTTGTGTCTCATTATGTTTTCTGCATTGGTAGGCGAATTCTTTATCGCTAGCGCCACCTGAAAATTAAAAGACGCTTACTCCTTAGAAGGAAAGTTATGACCAACCTAGATAGCATATTAAAAAGCAGAGATATTAGCAGGTCCATCTAGTCAAGGCTATGGTTTTTCCAGTAGTCATGTATGGATATGAGAGTTGGACTGTGAAGAAAGCTGAGTGCCAAAGAATTGATGCTTTTGAACTGTGGTGTTGGAGAAGACTCTTGAGAGTCCCTTGGATGGCAAGGAGATCCAATCAGTCCCTTCTAAAGGAGATCAGTCCTGGGTGTCCTTTGGAAGGACTGATGCTAAAGCTGAAACTCCAGTACTTTGGCCACCTCATGTGAAGAATTGACTCATTGGAAAAGACTCTGATGCTGAGAGGGATTGGGGACAGGAGGAGAAGGGGACCTCAGAGGATGAGGTGGCTTGATGGCATCACCAACTCGATGGGCATGAGTTTGAGTGAACTCAGGAGTTGGTGATTGACAGGGAGGCCTGGCGTGCTGCAATTCATGGGGTGGCAAAGAGTTGGACACGACTGAACGACTGAACTGAACTGAACTGAAGCAATAATTTAGTGAGGGGTTACTTAATACATAGTAAAATGCACAAGGATTAAAAATAGACCTTGATGACTTTGTGTGTGTGTGTGACCTTTTGCGTATGTGGCCACTTCCCAGATCAAGGCATAGAATTCTTTTTTACCCCCAGAAAATTCACTTATGCTCCTTCCCAGTCAGTTCCTACTCCCTGATAATAACCACACCAATTCTTCCACCATATTTTAACTTTGCCTCTTCTTGAACTTCATATGAACGGAATCATACCCATGCATTCCTGGCTTCTTGTGTTCAATATGTTTTTGAGATTAATCCATGTTGTTGCATGATCAGTGGTTAATTCTTTTTTTTTTTCCCTTTGCTGAGTAGTAATTCATAGTATCTATGTAACTGGGTTTGTTTTTTCTTGTGTGAATGGATTCCTATGTTATTTCCAATGTTTGGTTATTACGAATAAAACAGGAATGAACTTTTTTGCTTATATGTGTTGTCCAAGTCTTTTCGTGTGAAAAGATGCTGGCTTCCTCTAGGGTCTATACCTAGGTGTAGAACACTAACAGAATCTGCCAAGTGATGTATGAGAAGTTTAAAGATAACTTGTAGAAATGTGAAATAAAACTAGTAGAAGCTCCAGACTTCCTGGTGGCCCAGTGGTTAAGAATCCGCCTGCCAATGCAGGGAACATGATCCCTGGTGCAAGAAGAGGCCACACGCTGCAGAGCAACTCAGCCTGCAACTACTGAAGCCCGCACATCTAAGGCCCATGCTCCGCAAGTGAAGCCACTGCGGTGAGAAGCCTCTGCACAGCAACAAGGGCGTAGCCCAGCTCACCGCAACTAGAGAGAGCTCTCGTGGCAATGAGGACCCAGAGCAGCCAAAAATAAATTTTTTTTAAAAAGTAGAACTTCCTTAAGGTTTGCTTGCAAATTCATAATACATTTAAACATAGTACAATGGCAGGAATCATCCAACACTTAAAATGCTTTATAGAGACAGAGTGGCTTTATTCTTAACAGCCACAAATGTGCTCTTAAGATACACATTTTCAATATCTGGAACTTGAAGCAAATTGACTTTAGGCAAATTGGTCTCAGGCAAATTGGCCCAAAGGCCCAATGGAGATTCTTGTCAAGACAAGTCTCCCCCATTCTGTACTGGTGTAATTGAACTTATAAGCAATGCAGAATTGACATTCATCCCTGTGAGATTTCATTCCAGTGGGAAGGCCACATATATTTATGAGCAGGAATATATGGGATTAGGATGTTGGAACAAGTAGACACTTGGTAGAAGGAGGGAAAGGAATTTCTTGCCCTGTTCACAGAGCTCTGGGGAACTTATCGTGGGCCACAAGCTGGCAGGACGCCCAGAGAGCTAAAACGTGGCTGAGCCAGGGCAGGAGCCTGGGCTGGGAAGGTCCTGATGGAGCTCAAGTGCAGCAGTAGGGTTTGCTTGGCAATGTCAGGACTCATCTGCGGGGAGGAACTGGGGTGTCACTAAGTTAATGAGGAGAATAAGGTAGAGGCTGACCCTGGGCACAGTGGCATAGAGAAGCAGGTAACCAACAGAGCGCCCAGCATGAGCAGGCTGTGCAAGTTAGAATTTGTCTAAAAAGGTGAAAAAACTGAGCTTAAATCAGCCCTCAGCAGGTTTTTCTCTGGTTGCTGCTATTTCAACCTTCATTTCCAAAATGTGTCAGCGGATATGACTGCAAATTTTAAAAATTTATAGTCTTTCATGTGTGTTCACTATCTCTTTTGCCTTAGTGTCTTCCACGCTTTTGATAAAATTGGCTTCTATGTCATCTTCCAAGTTATTAATAAAAAATATTAACCTGGACAGAGCCAGAACAAAGCCCATTGGAATGCCGCCAGAGACCCCCCTCCCCCCAATCCAGGGTGACATGAATTCATTCATCAACACACTTGGAGAACAATTGTTCAACCGACTATAAATCTACCTCTCAGTCCCCGCTGACAGGTCTCCACTTTTGCACAAGAGAATCAGGAGGGATTCACTAAAAGTCCTCACAGAAATAAGACACTGAGCCTATTACACCCTCCCGACACACTAATCTAATAATTCATATGAAAAAAGAAATCAGGTTAGACTTGTTCTTAGTGACTCTATACCAGTTCCCGGCAAACACTTTCTTTTGAAAGTACTCTGGAAACCACCTGTTTAATAATCTCATCAAGATTTTTGTTGGTGCTGGTGGCACTCATCAACCAGGTTGTAAATTTCATCTATCACCCCATTTAAAAATCAGGACATTTTCATTCTTTTGGCTATGCTCTCAATTTTCTAGGACATTGCAAAGATTTTACAGGTGACTATTGTGGCCATCTGGGAGCTCATTTGTCTGGACAGTTGACTTAAACTCACTTAAGCAAGCTGGGTAGTGTATTTGGCCTAAGTGAACTTCCGGGGTATAAAGGGAAAGCAACTTTATGTTGTCTCCATCTGTCCCTTAAAATTAATCCAGTGGGGGATATCCTTCCGCTGTTTGTGGTTGAAAATTCATCAGTTGCATGACTTTTCTGATTATTCATGATAATGAAAGCTCAATAATCACTCTAAGTCACAAAGTACAGTCTCCATTTTGATGTAGAACTGTGAGCTCTGTTTCAAATTGAATCTTCCTCATAAGCCTGGGCCTGCTGCAGGCAGAAAGGTTACAGCTAGTCACACTGTGTGTTAAGCATCTTCTTTTTTTTAAATGATTTTTAAAAAAAATTTTTGGCTGTGCTGGGTGATCATTGCTTTGTGGGCTTACTCTAGTTGCAGCAAGATGGGCCTTCTCTCCGTTGCGATGCACAGGCTTCTCATTGAGGTGGCTTTTCTTGCTGTGCAGCACAGGCTCTAGGAATGCAGGTTTCAGTAACTGTGTCTCAGGGGCGCTAGAGCGAGGACTCAGTAGCTGTGGTGCACAGGCTTAGTTGCTCTGAGAATCTTCCCGGACCAGGGATAGAACTCGTGTCCCCTGCATCGGCAGACTCCTATCCACTGTACCACCAGAAGTCCCAGGCCTCACTTTTTTTGACCCTTTCCTCCTACCTGAGTGTGCAAACCTGGAATTCTGACTCCTCTGGGGTGGGGTGGTGCTGAGAAATCTTGAGAGCAGGGAAGCTATTCTCTGGTACTTTTGTAAACTAGCTTTTCACTCCCTGTGCCTGGCAACTGTTTCAAGCCTTCTCATTCTTTAGATTTTTCAGTCAGGAATCAGACCCCCCATTTCCTGTGTCCCATCCTCAGCCTCTGCTCTCTAACTGTTCTCCTTTGAAGCCTTCCTCTCTCTCTTGCTTGATGAAGGGAGAGTACCCATAGCACACAAACCATTCTCTCCAAAGACCTCTTCCTCCCAAATCCTCGCCCATCTCCACCCCCTGACCCTCAGTGCTCTCAGTGTGGTTTTAAGGGGTTCAAGAGAAATTCAACCAGTTCAAAGGCACTTATGCAATATTTGAACAGTGGCCTCCCATGGAATGTAACTTTTCTCTTCGTGTTGCAGCCAAAGGGGAGGTGGAGTCCAATTTGTATATTTGGTTAGAGTGGTTTCCTGCTATCTGTGCTCCCATCTTGGCCTTCAGTTTCCTCCAGTCTGGTTTGATGGCATTTCTTCTTGATAGGGGGATAGATGAAAATACAAGTTAAGAACCTGTATGTTCTTTCTGAAACCTCCCCTTGTTACCTGCCATCTTCCTCAAGCACAGAGATTTTCTTCCTTTTTAAAACGTTTGCTTTTAAAAACCACAACTATCAAGTCATTCGATTAATTTATAATGAATAATAGAACAGTATATAGATCCAAATACATTCTTGTACTACTTCCTATTGGTCCAATTAAAACAGAAGAGGGGGTTGGGGAGATCAGGGGAAAGAATTCTCTTATTATATGCTCATCGCTTTATATTCACCTTATTAAATAATCAAAATAGCCATGGGAGGTAAATATTATCTTCCCCATTATATAAATAAAGAAACTCAGGTATAGCAAAATGAAGTAACTTGTCTAAACTCTATAACTACCTGGGTATATTTGTTTCCTATTATATATCTGAATTCTAAATTACCGTCATAAGATAAACTACTGTGCTTGGTAAAATAACAAGTAGATCCAATTATTTTTTACCAAAAAACAACAAAAAAAGCTGTCTCTCTGGTGAGGGATATGAAGAAGAAAATAATAATCACCAGTTAGGAATATCTAAAGAGTTGATATATTTCTTTTTAATATTTTACTTAGGAATATGCATGTAATCATTTTGTAAAATTAAAATAATATGTTATACACAACTCTGAATCCTAATTCTTAAACTCATTACACTATGAACATTTTTCATTGCCAATACAATTATTTGAAAATCATTTTTAATGGTTTCATGCTCATCCAATGTATGCACACCAGTATTTAATCTTCCCTTATTGTCAAACACTGAGGTTGTTTCCATTTTTTACCACTTTGGATAATACTATAATGCACACCATTGTGCATAAATCTGTGTTTGAATTTCTGACAATTAGTAGAAGAGGAATTGCTGGACCAAAGTGTACAGAGTTCTTAAAGGCTTCTGATACAACTTGCAATATTGCTTTCTAGAAAGGTTTGTAACAGATGGGTTTATCTTAATGGACAGTGTCACCATCAAACTCCATTAGTCTAAAAGACCCATTTCCACGCTAGGGCCAGTCAACAAAACCAGGACATTTGTGCGGGCTGGCTAGATCATTCCCTTCTCTGGACAATATCAGGCACACAGAACAAAAATGTTTTTGGCCACAGTAATCACTGTCTACAAATCAGGAATCCATTTGGAGCGAGTGGAAGCAGGGAGTACATTTGCATATCTGCATATTTGCAGTCTCGGCTCTCCTTGGAAGGCTGTACATTCCTCTGATCCAGCCTGCATTAGGTTCATTGCCCTTATAGCACAGCCCTGCCTTAGCTGGGTGGACCAGAAAGCCACAGGCAGGGCAGTTCTGTTTGCTTTCAGTCACATTCTGGTCACACCTTCTTGCACATAATTCCAGGGCTCCTCTATGAAACCAGAGCCTTGCCCAAGAATCCCCAGCAACACATCTTGATAAACACATCTTAATGTGGGTTTGTTTTGCATCTATCACAGGTTTAATTGTCCAGTTTCACTTTCAAGTGATGACTTTCATCTAGAACTTATTCTAAATCCTGCCTGTTTCCTACCGCAGGACCACACTTTTTAAGACAGAAAAGCAACATGCAGCAATACTAAAGATACATTTAAATGACAATAGCTTAAGAACTTTTCCCTCTAATTTCAAAAGTAGCACGTTTAAGCAGAAAATGTAGAAAATCCAGGAAGCTAAGATGGAACGGAAGCAGAGTGACCAGCGTGGACTGTGTTCTGCCCAGCAGATGGGGTGCACACAGGTCTCAGCAGACATCTGTGAGGGGTCAGCAGGGGTGACACTCAGCTCAGCAGATGTCAGTGGACATACAACAAAGACTGAGAATGGCTAAGAATTCTCCCACTTAATGCTATATAAGCCCAGGAACTTACTACCAATGCCAGGAAAAAGGGAAGGGAGAAACGTCTGAAATGATGGGGGAGAAAATAGTAAGAGAATGGTGCCAAATACAGAAGTGAAGTTTGTTTGTAAGAAAACAAAAAAGCCCAGACTCTGACTTGTATTCTCTTTCTCACTCCCTGTGGCTTCCAATCTCTGACTTCAGCTGTACCAACCACCAGCCTCTGTTGGTACCTCAGCTGGGTTCTGTCCCGGTACCTGAGAGGGCTGGAGGGAAAGATGTGGCATGTTTTGGGCTCCCCATGGGAGTTAGCCTTGCAAGTCACCATGGAAACTGGAGATACTGCGACTGTTCATGCTGCGCTTAGAGGGAATGTGTTCCAGTGAAGGCTAGAAAAGCCACTCTTAGAAAGGCTGTCAATCGTCCTCCACCTCTGAGGATGTCTTTCCCTAATTCTCCTTCACTGGAACTGGGGGAGCTAAATCTCTGAAAGCAGCAGGTGGATATAAAAAAAAGACAACAAAATAAAATAAACAGCTCTCAGTAGGGCCATAACACACCAGGAGGAAAGGAATTTGGTTTCCCTGGGCCATGATATTGGTCCTGCCTCTTTGTCCCACAAGGGCTCCTGAGCCAAGTGGCACAGTTGCCTTTCTCTTGGCGGGGGGGCCCTTATTTTTGCACTCTGCACCCTTGGGAACATTTCAGGGGATCCCCAGGGTAGGGCAACATCCTGTCAAGATTATACAGCATCAGAGAGAACCACAGAGGCAGGCTCTGGAGTCCCTGGAGACCTCTGAGAACAGGCCATAATGCCAGGATTGTCACTGCATGATGTCTATAGCCACAAATTGGAAACATCCAAAATGCTGATCCATAGGAAAACACTTAAACAAATTAAGGCACATTCATACAAGGAACTCTGCCATCATTAAACTGGAGTGGGTAGCCTTTCCCTTCTCCAGAGGATCTTCTCAACCCAGGGATCAAACCCAGGTCTCCTGGATTGCAGGCGGATTCTTTACCAGCTGAGCCACAGGGAAGCCCAAGAATGCTGGAGTGGGTAGCCTATCCCTTCTCCAGCAGATCTTCCTGACCCAGGAATAGAACCAGGGACTCCTGCATTGCAGGTGGATTCTTTAACAATTGAGCTATCAGGGAAGCCTTAGAAAATATACAGACTTGTGTAAATTAAAAGGGAACATGAATATGTTTACATGTTTAGTGTAAAAAGGATAAAGACAGTATGTACAGTCAGTCAGTCAGTTCAGTCACGTCTGACTCTTTGCGACCCCATGGACTGCAGCACACCATACTTCCATGTCCATCACCAACTCCTGGAGCTTACTCAAACTCATGTCCATAGAGTCAGTGATGCCATCCAAGCAGCTCATCCTCTGTTTTCCCCTTCTCCTCCTGCCTTTAATCTTTCCCAGCATCAGGGTCTTTTCCAGTGAGTCAGTTCTTCACATCAGGTGGCCAAAGAATTGGAGTTTCAGCTTCATCATCAATCCTTCTAATGAATATTCAGGAATGATTTCCTTTAGGATGGACTGGTTGGATCTCCTTGCAACCCAAGGGACTCTCAAGAGTCTTCTCCAACACCACAGTTCAAAAGCATCAATTCTTCAGTGCTCAGGTTTTTTTATAGTCCAACTCTCACATCCATACATGACTATTGGAAAAACCATAGCCTTGACTAGATGGATCTTTGTTGGCAAAGTAATGTCTCTGCTTTTTAATATGCGGTCTAGGTTGGTCAGAGCTTTTCTTCCAAGGAGCAAGCATCTTTTAATTTCATGGCTGCAGTTACCATCTGCAGTCATTTTGGAGCCCAAGAAAGTAAAGTCTCTCACTGTTTCCATTGTTTCCCCATCTATTTACCATGAAGTGATGCCATGATCTTTGTTTTCTGAATGTTGAGCTTTAAGCCAACTTTTTCACCCTCCACTTTCACTATCATCAAGAGGCTGTTTCATTTTTCTTTGCTTTCTGCTATAAGCGTGGTGTCATCTGAGGTTATTGATACTGAGGTTATTGATATCTGAGGTTATTGATACGTCTGGCAATCTTGATTCCAGCTTTTGCTTCATCCAGCCCAGCATTTCTCATGATGTACTCTGCAAAGAACTTAAATAAGCAGGGAGACAATATACAGCCTTTATGTACTCCTTTCCTGATTTGGAACCAGTCTATTGCTCCATGTCCAGTTCTAACTGTTGCTTCTTAACCTGCATACAGATTTCTCAGGAGGCAGGTCAGGTGGTCTGGTATTCTCATCTCTTTCAGAATTTTCCACAGTTGTTGTGACCCACACAGTCAAAGGCTTTGGCATAGTCAATAAAGCAAAAGTATATGTTTTTCTGGAAATCTCTTGCTTTTTTGATGATCCAGCAGATGTTGGCAATTTGATCTCTGGTTCCTCTGCCTTTTCTAAAACCAGCTTGAACATCTGGAAGTTCATGGTTCATGTACTACTGAAGCCTGGCTTGGAGAATTTTGAGCATTACTTTACTAGCATGTGAGATGAATGCAATTGTGTGGTAATTTGAGCATTCTTTGGCATTGCCTTTCTTTGGGATTGCAATGAAAACTGACCTTTTCCAGTCCTGTGGCCACTGCTGAGTTTTCCGAATTTGCTGGCATATGGAGTGCAGCACTTTCACAGCATCATCTTTCAGGATTTGAAAGAGCTCAACTGGAATTCCATCACCTCCACTAGCTTTGTTTGTAGTGATGCTTCCTAATGCCCACTTGACTTCTCATTCCAGAATATCTGGCTCTAGGTGGGTGATCACACCATCTTGATTATCTGGTTATTAAGATCTTTTTTGTCTAGTTCTTCTGTGTATTCTTGCCACATCTTCTTAATATCTTCTGCTTCTGTTAGGTCCATACCATTTCCTTAATTGTGCCCATCTTTGCATGAAATGTTCCCTTGGTATCTCTAATTTTCTTGAAGGGATCTCTAGTCTTCCCCATTCTATTGTTTTCCTCTATTTCTTTGCATTGATCACTGAGGAAGGCTTTCTTATCTCTCCTTGCTATTCTTTGGAACTCTGCATTCAGATGGGTGTATCTTTCCTTTTCTCCTTTGCCTTTTGCATCTTTTCTTTCCCCAGCTATTTGTAAGCCCTCGTCAGACAAACATATTGACTTTCTGCGTTTCTTTTTCTTGGGGATGTTCTTGATCACTGCATCCTGTACAATGTCATGAACCTCCATCCATAGTTCTTCAGGCACTCTGTCTATCAAGTCTAATCCCTTGAATCTATTTGTCACTTCCACTGTATAATTGTAAGGGATTTGATTTAGGTCATACCTGAATGGTCTAGTGGTTTTCCCTACTTTCTTCAATTTAAGCTTGAATTTTGCAATAAGGAGTTCATGATCTGAGCAACAGTCAGCTACCAGTCTTGTTTTTTCTGAATGTATAGAGCTTCTCCATCTTTGGCTGCAAAGAATATAATCAACATGATTTCGGTATTAGCCATTGGTGATGTCCATGTGTAGAGTCTTCTCTTGTGTTTCTGAAAGAGGGTGTTTGCTATTACCAGTGTGTTCTTGCCTTGAGAACCCCATGAACCGTATGAAAAGGCAAAAAGATAGGACACTGAAAGATGAACTCCCCAGGTCAGTAGGTGCCCAATATGCTACCTGAGATCAGTGGAGAAATAAATCCAGAAAGAACGGAGAGATGGAGCCAAAGCAAAAACAACACCCAGCTGTGGATGTGATGGGTGATGGAAGTAGAGTCCAATGCTGTAAAGAGCAATATTGCATAGGAACCTGGAATGTTAGGCCCATGAATCAAGGCAAATTGGAAGTGGTCAAGCAGGAGATGGCAAGAGTGAACATCAACATTTTAGGAACCAGTGAATTAAAATGGACTGGAATGGGTGAATTGAACTCAGATGACCATTTTAACTCAGACAGTATATACAGCATGATCTTGTATGTATATGTTATACATAGAAAACCTCTAGTGGGATAGCAGCCATTTCCTTTCCTTTTTATATTTTTCTACATGTTTAAAATGATTATGATATATGTGCTTTGCAATAATTTAAAATAACATAACATTTGTTGGTGGAAATGTTGCTAAAACCTGTTGTGATGGCCATGGAGGTATGCCACTTAGATCCCCAGTAAGAAAGAACTTGACATCCCTTTGAGGAGAGCAGTGAACCGACAGCCTCTGGCTCTAGGGCCTTGAGGAGCCACTGGAGTGCTTGCCCTAAGCTTCATGTGCAGTTCTGGGGCAGCCCCTGGCAATGGCCTAGCCTGGAGGGTGCGCTAATCCTCACGCTTGCTACCCCACATTGAGGTTCTGTTGTGTGCACTTGATGCTGGAGCTGCTCATTGGGCTGACAGTTTTCTCAGCCACCCCAAAGTCTGAGACTCTTCCACCTAGCCATCCTCTTTCCCTCTCCTTCCATGAGTATTAGAATTGCACGGCAATCTAAAGCCTTCCTTGCCTCCTCTTTCTCCCTCTTTATTCTTTCAAAATTTTATCTATTTATCTTTGGCTGCCCTGGGTCTTTTTGCTGCATGCAGACCTCCTCTAGCTGTGACAGGCAGGGCCTACTCTTCATTGAGGTGTGCTGACTTCTCATTGTGGTGGTTTCTTTTGTTGCAGAGCAAGAGCTCTAGACCATGGGCTCAGTAGTTATGGTACACAGGCTTAGTTGCTTAGTGGCATGAGGGATCTTCCTGGACCAGGGATTGAACCTGTGTCCCCAGCATTGGCAGGCAGAGTTTTAACCAGTAAACTACTAGGGAAGTCTTCCCCCTTTATTCTTTACAAGTGTCACTCCAATCATCTCTTGCATGTCTAACTCTATTTGTGTCTGCTTCCTGGAGGACCATGTGTTCCTGAATATATAAGAAAGCTTGGTTTTACATTGTTTACTTAGAAATACCATCTCCCCACTCGCTGTAGGGAATCATTATCCCAGATGACCTCCAAGTGGTCTCACAAACAAAATGAAATGACTTTTTTTAAAACCAGGATTTTCTTCTGATTGTTATTCCATGCAATTGACTCCCGTTAAGCCCACTTCTCAATCCCCCTGGTGCTGATTCAGAAAGGCTGGCAGTGGCCAAGTCAATGTCTGTGACCTATGTCACTTCTAGATTGAGAAAAACCAGCTAACAAAAATGAAGATCTGAAAATCACAGACCTTTGTGTGCCTTAAGGCAATACACAAAGTAACTACAGAAAAATGTAGCCATGCCAATAGGCACGTGAAAAGATACTCAACATCTCTAATTACCAGAGAAATGTAAATCAAAACTACAATGAGATACCACTTCACACAGATCAGAATGACCATCATTAAATATTCTACAGCTAACAAATGTTGTAGAGAATGTAGAGAAAGGGGGATCCTCCTACACTCTTGGTGGGAATGTAAATTGATACGGCCGCTATGAAGAACAGTATGGAAGTGCCTCAGAACACTAAAAGTAGAATTATCATATAATCCAGCGATAATATAATATAATCTACTCCTACCAGGAGTATAGTATACTATCGGAGAAGGTGATGACACCCCACTCCAGTACTCTCACCTGGAAATTCCCATGGACGGGGGAGCCCTGTGGGCTGCAGCCCATGGGGTTGCGAAGAGTCGGACTCGACTGAGTGACTTCCCTTTCACTTTTCACTTTCATGCACTGGAGAAGGAAATGGCAACCCACTCCAATGCTCTTGCCTGGAGAATCCCAGGGACGGGGGAGCCTCCTGGTGGGCTGCCGTCTATGGGGTCGCATGGAGTCGGACACGACTGAAGCGACTTAGCAGCAGCAGCAGCAGCAGCATAGTATACTATATAGTATAGTAGTAGTATACTACTACCATATAATCTACTCCTGGGCATATACCCTGACAAAACTCTAATTCAAAAGGACACATGCACTCCCATATTCATAGCAGCACTGTTTACAATAGCCTAGACATGGACACCAGAGAAGGCAACGGCACCCCACTCCAGTACTCTTGCCTGGAAAATCCCATGGACGGAGGAGCCTGGTGGGCTGCAGTCCATGGGGTCACTAAGAGTTGGACATGACTGAGCGACTTCACTTTCACTTTTCACTTTCATGCATTTAAGATGGAAATGGCAACCCATTCCAGTGTTCTTGCCTTGAGAGTCCCAGGGACGGGGGAGCCTGGTGGGCTGCTGTCTATGGGGTCGTAGAGTCGGACATGACCGAAGCGACTTAGCAGCAGCAGCAGACATGGAGACAACCTAAATGCCCATCAACAGATGAATGGATAAAGCAGATGTGGTGCATATATATATACACACACATATACATAATGAAGTATCACCCGACTCTAAAAAAGAATGAAATAATGCCATTTGCAGCAATATGGATACAACCAGACATTATCATACTAAGTAAAGTAAGTCAGAAAGAGAAAGACAAATACCACATGATGTCACTTGTATGTGGAATCTAAAATATGACACAAATGAAACTCTCTATGAAACAGAAAAAGACTCACAGACATAAACAGACTTGTGGTTGCTAGGAGGGAGAGGAGGCTGGGAAAGGGATGGAGTCAGAGGTTGGGGTTAGCAAAGCTATTGTATATAGGGTGGATAAACAACAAGGTCCTATGGTATAGCACAAGGAACTGTATTCAATATCCTAGGACAAATCATAATAGAAAAGAATATTTAAAAAGAACATATATATATATTGTTATTCAGTCACTCAGTCATGTCTGACTCTTTGCGACCCCATGGACTGCAGTACACCAGGCTTCCCTGTCCTTCACCATCTCCTGGAGTTTGCTCAAACTCATGTCCATTGAGTAGGTAATAACTGAGTCACTTTGCTATACAGCAGAAGTTAACACAACATTCTAAGTCAACTATACTTAAAAAAAAAAAAAAAAAGGTGGCCGTGGCTGCTAAGACTTTGCGCTTTGTCTTTTGCCACCTTCCAGCCTGATCAGTTCTTCCCAGATAAGAGAGTTGCTGAGATGGTGACCTGCTCCTCTCCGCACACAAGGCTCAGGTTCCCCTTGGCACCCCACAAAGCATGCCAGGCTCTTGGGAGCCCACACCAGACACACAGCACTTCTTGGGAGGTTGTGCTGAGCTGGTAGAAGGCAGCCTTCTCACTTGTCCTCAGAACTCTGGCCTGAGGCTCAGAGAGTTAGCGCAACAGGAAAAACTGAGGAACAGAAGCAAAAATGAAACAGGGCAGTCAGCATATTTGAAGGGGGGTGAACAAGGGTCGAAACTCCGGACACAATGGAAGTTGTAACAAGGGTAACTGTGAGGTGAAGAGCACCCAGGATCCTCCTACCATCCCAAGAGGCTGCCAGTGCCGAGGGGACCATCTGCTGCGGGGAGAGAAGCGGCAGAAATGGCATGCTCACAGGACCTGCTGGGTGCATGACTTGGGGACATGGCCTAGACGAACAGCCTTCAGACCATTTCTCCAACCCCCACAGAGTGTCTGTGAACTGCTCAGTATCCTTCTAAGAGATGGCTTAAATCAGCCAGAATTGGTTTCTGCAGCTTGCTGAGCATTCTGGCTAATGTGGATATGTGACACAGTATTTCAGTACATGCTAAGTTAGCATGGAGAAAACCATATTAACAATGAAGGTGAACGACCTGGTTTGAACACAGGTTTCCCAAGACAGTGGAGAGGAGGAGAGGAAAAGGAAGGGAGCAAGGAAAATAGGACAAGGGAGAAAAAGTAAGGCTGCCGGAAGGAAAGGCTCAGCTTACATGCTGATGGGCTCTCACATAGCATCTACGTAGTCAGTATATTCACATACCAGCCCTACCCCAGATCCACCAAAAAGGAATTTTCCAGGATTACACCATACTTGAGTATTCTTCAGAGCTTCTCAGGAGATGCTAATGGGGAGACAGACTTGCTAAGTGTTTATTCACTTGTGTGATCCTGGACCACTTGCATCAGAATCAGCCATAAGTTTATTTAAAAATTCATGTTCCTGGACTGCACTGCCGACCTCCTGAGTCTGAGTCCGTAGGATCAAATCCCTGGATCCTAGAACAAACACAGGACTCCATGGCAATAGGCCAGGTATGGTACTGTGGGCCCCTTCTTCTCAAAGATCTGCTATAAAAATCTTTAATGGGGCTTCCCTGGTGGTCCAGTGGTTAAGAATCTGCCTGCCAATGCAAGGGGCACAGGTTTGATCCCTGCTCTGGGAAGATCCCACATGCCTCTGGGCGACTAAAAATGTTTTTCACAACTACCGAATCTATGCTTTAGAGCCTGTGAGCCACAACTGTTGAGCCTACATGCCACAACTCCTGAAGCCCATGAGCCTAGAGCCCGTGTTCCACGACAAGAGAGTAACCCATGCTTTCTGCAACTAGAGAAAAGCCCTCATGCAGCAAGGAAGAATCAGCGCAGCCAAGAAATAAATAAATAAATAGTTTTAAAAAAGAAATAAAATCTTTAATGACTGTTTCACCCAGCAGCCCCACTTCTTGAAATCTATCCTAAGGAAATATTCATGCAATGTGGAAGGATACACGAGGAAGGAGGTTCATCACAACCCGTGTATATATCAGTGAGTGAGTGGAAACAACCCAAATATGAAATAATTGAGAGTAGTTGAACAGTTATGACACATTCATACAGTGGAAGGCTATGTAGCTGTTAAAACTGTGAGATAGATCTCTATGTACAGAAATGGAAATCTGTCCATGATACATTGTTTTAAGTGGGGAAAAACTCAGATGGGAAAAGAGCAGGAATATCTCACATGCAACAAATGGCATTCACAGGAGTGGCATAGCTGTATGTCATGCATAATCTTGGGCACACTTGTTTTTCACCCAAGAAAACAGATCTGTTTTTCACCCAAGAAAACAATGCTATTATGGAGAATCTACAATCCACTTTATTTCTTATACACACTTGAATCCATTCTATTTCTTATTCATACTTCTGCATGGTAAAGGAAACCATCAGCAAAACAAATAGGCAATCTACAGAATGGGAGAAAATATTTGTATATCACATATTTGTTAATGGGTTAATGTCCAAAATCTATAAAATAACTTATTCAACTCCATACCAAGAAACAATCTGATTTTAAAAATGGGTAGAGGAACAGATCTTACAAAAACAGGTAACAGGCCAGATTTGACTCACTGGCCAGAGTTTGCTGACCCCAGATCTGCTGCAGTAAGAAGGAAGGAACATAACTGTAGACATCAATATAAATTAATTACACATAATTTTGAGTGAAAAATCTAGACACAAAATAGTATATACTGGATGATTCCATTTATGTAAAGCTAAAAAGTATGCACAGTTAATCTATGATGTTCAAGTCAAGATCAAGACTATTGTTGGGGTAGTTGGTAGTGACTGCACAAGAGGGCTTCTGGGGAACTAATAAAACATTCTGCTTCTTGGTCTGGATGTTGGTTACACAAGGATGTGCAGTTAGTGAAAATTCACAGATTATACTTCTGATCTGTGCACTTTTAAGTATATAAGCTCCTTGAATAAAAGCTTTATTTTAAAAAGTGGGCAGAGGAACTAAATAGATATTTTTTCTAAAGAAGACACACGAGTGGTCAACAGGTACATGAAAAAGCACTCAACACCATTCATCCTCAGGGTAATGCAAACCAAAACCACACTGATTTTCATTCTCTAATAATTAGTGAAGTTGAGCATCTTTTCATGTATTTGTAGGCCATCTGTATGTCTTCTTTGGAGAAATCTCTATTTAGGTCTTCTGCCCATTTCTTGATTGGGTTGTTTTTTTGATATTGAGTTGCATGAGCTGTTTGTATATATTAGAGATTAATCGCTTGTCAGTTGCTTCATCTGCAAATATTTTCTCCCATTCTGAGGGTAGTCTTTTTTGTCCTGTTTATGGTTTTCTTGCTGTGCAAAAGCTTTTAAGTTTAATTAGGTCCCATTTGTTTATTTTTGTTTTCATTTTCATTACTCTAAGAGGTAGGTCAAAAAAGATCTTGCTGCAATTTATGTCAAATTGTGTTCTATGTTTTCCTCTAAGAGTTTTATAGTATCCAGCTTTATATTTAGGACTTTAATCCATTTTGAGTTTATTTTTGTGTATGTTGTTAGGGAGTGTTCTAATTTCTTCCTTTTACATATACCCATCCAGTTTTCCCAGCACCACTTATGAAAGAGACTGTCTTTTCTCTACTGTATATTCTTGCCTCCTTTGTCATAGCTTAGGTGACTATAGGTGTGTAGGTTTCTCTCTGGGCTTTCTAAACTTTTCCTTAAAAAACTAAAAATAGAGCTACCTGACCCAGCAATTCTACTCCTGCCTGTATACCTGGAGAAAACCATATTCAAAAAGATATTTGCACCCCAGTGTTCACCATAGCACTGGTTACAATAGCCAGGACATGGAAGCAACATAAATGTCTATCAACAGAGAAATGAATAAGGAAGATACGGCACATATACACAGTGGAATATTACTCAACCATAAAAAAGGACTGGAATGGCGTCACTTGCAGAGACATGGATGGACCTAGAGACTGTTGTTTAGAGAAAAGTCAGAATAAGAAAAACAAATATCATATAATATTGCTTATACATAGAATCTAGAAAAAAATGCTACAGATGAACTTATTTGCAAAGGAGAAATTGAGACACAGATGTAGAGAAAAATAGGGAAGGAAGGGGTGGGATAAATTGGGAGATTGGGATTGACATATATACAATACTATGTATATAATAAATCACTGATGAGAACCTACTGTATAGCACAGGGGACTCTACGCAGTGCTCTGTGGTGACCCAAACAGGAAGGGAATCCAAAGAAGACAGGATATCTGTATGCATATAACTGATTCAATTTTCAGTATAATAGAAACTAATACAACATTGTAAAGCAATTATTAGAGATACCAAGGGAACATTTCATGCAAACATGGGCTCAATAAAGGACAGAAATGGTAGGGACCTAACAGAAGCAGAAGATATTAAGAAGAGGTGGCAAGAATACACGGAAGAACTGTACAAAAAAGATCTTCATAACCCAGATAATCACGATGGTGTGATCACTCATCTAGAGCCAGACATCCTGGAATGTGAAGTCAAGTGGGCCTTAGAAAGCATCACTATGAACAAAGCTAGTGGAGGTGATGGAATTCCAGTTGAGCTCTTTCAAATCCTGGAAGATGATGCTGTGAAAGTGCTGCACTCAAGATGCCAGCAAATTTGGAAAACTCAGCAGTGGCCACAGGACTGGAAAAGGTCAGCTTTCATTCCAATCCCAAAGAAAGGCAATGCCAAAGAATGCTCAAACTACCGCACAATTGCACTCATCTCACACGCTAGCAAAGTAATGCTCAAAATTCTCCAAGCCAGGCTTCAGCAATACGTGAACCATGAACTTCCAGATGTTCAAGCTGGTTTTAGAAAAGGCAGAGGAACCAGAGATCAAATTGCCAAAATATGGCTGGATCATCGAAAAAGCAGGAGAGTTCCAGAAAAACATCTATTTCGGCTTTACTGACCATGCCAAAGCCTTTGACTGTGTGGATCACAATAAATTGTGGAAAATTCTTAAAGAGATGGTAATACAAGACCACCTGATCTGCCTCTTGAGAAACCTGTATGCAGGTCAGGAAACAATAGTCAGAAC
The DNA here is from genome assembly GCA_006410935.1 of Redunca redunca. Taxonomy (NCBI): domain Eukaryota; kingdom Metazoa; phylum Chordata; class Mammalia; order Artiodactyla; family Bovidae; genus Redunca; species Redunca redunca. Next base: position 134,911 of record SJYQ01004867.1, on the reverse strand, counting down.
TGGACATGGAACAACAGACTGGTTCCAAATAGGAAAAGGAGTACATTAAGGCTGTATATTGTCACCCTGATTATTTAACTTATATGCAGAGTACACCATGAGAAATGCTGTGTTGGATGAAGCACAAGCTGGAATCAAGATTGCCGGGAGAAATATCAATAACCTCAGATATGGAGATGATACGACCCTTATGGCAGAAAGCGAAGAACTAAAGAGCCTCTTGATGAAAGTGAAAGAGGAGAGTGAAAAAATTGACTTAAAGCTCAACATTCAGAAAACGAAGATCATGGCATTTGGTCCCATCACTTCATGGCAAATAGATGGGGAAACAGTGGAAACAGTGTCAGACTTTATTTTTCTGGGCTCCAAAATCACTGCAGATGGTGATTGCAGCCATGAAATTAAAAGATGCTTACTCCTTGGAAGGAAAGTCATGACCAACCTAGATAGCATATTGAAAAGCAGAGACATTACTTTGTCCACAAAGGTCCGTCTAGTCAAGGCTATGGTTTTTCCAGTAGTCACGTATGGATGTGAGAGTTGGACTATAAAGAAAGCTGAGTGTGGAAGAATTGATGCTTTTGAACTGTGGTGTTGGAGAAGACTCTTGAGAGTCTGGTGGACTGCAAGGAGATCCAACCAGTCCCTTCTAAAGGAGATCAGTCCTGGGTGTTCATTGGTAGGACTGATTTTGAAGCTGCAACTCCAATACTTTGGCCACCTGATGCGAAGAGCTGACTCATTTGAAAATACCCCGATGCTGGGAAAGATCGAGGGCAGGAGGAGAAGGGGACGACAGTGGATGGGATGGCTGGATGGCATCACCGACTCAATGGACATGAGTTTGGGTGGACTCCAGGAGTTGGTGATGGACAGGGAGGCCTGGGGTGCTGAGGCTCATGGGGTCGCAAAGAGTCCGACGCGACTGAGCGAGTGAACTGAAAGCAATTATGTGAGTGCTCAGTTGCTCAGTCGTGTCCAATTCTTTGTGACCCCATGGACTGTAGCCCACCAGGCTCCTCTGTCCATGGAATTTTCCAGCCAAGAATACTGGAATGGATTGCCATTTCCTACTCCAGAGGATCTTCCTGACCCAGGAATTAAACCTACATCTCTTGCCTCTCTTGCAATGGCAGGCGGGTTTTTTACCACTGGGAGAGCAACTATACTCCTATAAAATAAAATTAAAAAAACACACACTGAGGTATCACCTCACACCCAGTAACACCCAGGCCATGTCACTTGGCCTCAAAACTTTTGTGACATTGTTTTATACTTTGAGTATGTATGTCTTTTAGGAGTATAATATTTGTCTTTATGATTTGTTTTATTTGGTCTCTTTTGTATTGGTGGGGGATATAACTTTTGAATTTAAGCAAGTTTGCATTTTTGTTCTAATGGTTTTAGAATTACTTAATAGGAATTTTTAGACTAGAAGAGACTATACTCTTAATCTCTTCTTTTGCAGGCTCTTGCCCATTGGTTCCCCTCCCCCAGGAACAATACTCCACACCTCAAAATCTAATTTGAAGTGATATTCTTTTATTCTCATTAAAACTTACAAGGCAGTTTGCAAGCTCATTGAACTTTGTATATGTTTCCTCTGGTCTCCTCCCATGTTTGATATTGTGCATTCTTCACAGCATCAGAACACAAAGCCATTCATACTATTCTCTGTTCTTAAGAACCTTCCTTTATTCTTAATTCTACAGGAAAATATATCTTTAATGCTCACCACCAGCCTTTATGCTGGTACTTCTCTAGTCATTTTGGGTTATTTAAAACCCATTCTCTAGTAGATTACGGACTCATAGGACAATATCCTGAATTTTTTGCATGTTCATAAAAGTGCCTGTGCTTTTATATTTGAAGGTCATCTTCCTTGCTATAAAATTCTTATCTCAGAGTTCCTTTCCTTAAGTAATTTCAATATGTGGCTTCATTGTCCTCTGGCATACAGCATTGGGTCCAAAGTCTGATGGCAATTTGATTCTCTTTCCCTAAGTGACTTGGTCTTTTTTGCATTAAAAAAAAACAACATGAAAAGACAACCTACAGAATGGGAGAAAATATTTGCAAATGATGTGACCGACAAGGGATTTATCTCTAAAACATACCAACAGTTCATACACTTTAAGGTCAAACAAACAAATGCAATAAAAATGGGCAGAAGATCTAAATAGACATTTCTCCAAAGAAGATCTGTAGATGGCCAAAAAGCACATGTAAAGATGCTCAACATTGCTAATTATTAGAGAAACACAAATCAAAACTACAGTGAGGTATCACCTCACACTGGTCAGAATGGCCATCATCAAAAGGTCTACAAATAATAAATGCTAGAGAGAGTATAGAGAAAATGGAACTATCCTACACTCTTGGTGGAATGTAACTGGTACAGCCACTATGGAGTGGAGTATGGAGGTTCATTAAAGAACTAAAAATAGGGCTACCATCAGATTCAGCAGTCCTCCTCTTGGGCATATATCCAGAGAAAGCCATAATTCAAAAAGAACATACATCCTAATGTCCACATCAGCACAATTAATAATGGCCAAGATGTGGAAACAACCTAAATATCTGTCAACAGATGAATAGATCAAGAAGATGTGACATACGATGGAATATTAGCCATGAAAAAGAACAAAATAACGCCACTTATGGCAACATGGATGGACCTAGAGATTATAATACTAAGTGACGTAAGCCAGACAAAGACAAACATCATATGACACAGCTTATCCGTGGAATCTAAAAAAAATTGATATAAATGAATTCATATACAAGATAGAAATAGGTCTACAGACATAGAGACAAACTTAAGGTTACTAAAGGGGATAAAGTAGGAAAGAGATAAGTTAGGAATTTGGGATAACAAAACATACTGCTAAGTCACTTCAGTCGTGTCTGACTCTGTGCGACCCCACAGACGGCAGCCCACCAGGCTCCGCCGTCCCTGGGATTCTCCAGGCGAGAACACTGGAGTGGGTTGCCATTTCCTTCTCCAATGCATGAAAGTGAAAAGTGAAAGTGAAGTCGCTCAGTAAGTGTCTGACTCTTTGTGACCCCATGGACTGCAGCCTACCAGCCTCCTCCGTCCATGGGATTTTCCAGGCAAGAGTACTGGAGTGGGTTGCCATTGCCTTCTCCAACAAAACATACTAGTATATATAAAATAGATAGCTAACAAGGACCTACTCTACAACACAGGGAACTACGCTCAATATTTCATAATAACTTATAATGGAAAAGAATATATATATATATATATATATAAACAGAATCACTTTGCTGTATACCTGAATCAATTATACTTCAATAAATTTTTTTCTTTGAAGTTCGCTAGAATGTTGACTGTTGTAGGCTGATTTTCCCTGATGTAAGATGGACCTTTCATTACAAAGTTTTAATTCCATTTTATTTCAGAAAATTTCTTCTTAATTTAAATATCTTTGTATTTGTTTCGTTCTGCTGCTTTGGTGTTTCATCTTCAGGATTTCTATTCTACATGAATCAGATATTCATGTTACCAAATGTGTGTGCACACACACCATTTTGTCTTGAATCATTTTTCACTTTCTTCATTTCTTTTTCATTTAAAAACTTTTGCTCCTTTGCAACTGGTTTTCATTTATGTTTAAATTTTGTGCAAATCACGGCCACAAAAAGGCACAAGAAAATATTCTAAGGTGAGGAAATTGTTCTATATCTTGACTGTATTGGTGGTTACAAGACTGTATATAATTACCCAAAGTCATCCAATGATATGATTATAATGGATGAAGGTATGAAAATCATACCTTAATAAAGCAGGGGAAAATGGACAAAAATTCTTTGATACTCCTCCCAACAAGGGGCAAAGTATGTGTTCCCTCTTTTTCAATTTGTGTGGGTCTGTGACAGTCTTCACTGATAGAACACAGTGGAGAAAATGCTATGGGCCTCCAAGGCTAGGTCAGAAAAAGCCCAGCTTGTCTGCCTTGGTCTTTGGGACTCGCTCGCTCTTGGAAACGTGAGCTGCTTTGTGTAAAGCCCAACTACCCTGAGAACTCTATGCAGGACAGGCCACCTGTCAGTATTCCAGTCGCCAGGCCTAGCGAACCCACCCTCCTGCCAGCCAAGCCCAAGTGTCAGAGATGAAACTGAAGAAGCCATTTTGGAAGAAGACCTTCAACTCCCTGCTGACTCAGCCCACAACCATTCAAGTCAGCTCAGCGAAGGCCAACATCTATGTGCCCCATACAATGACTGTTTTCTCACACTAATTTGGGGAATGTGTCCCTTCCATTTTAGTCTTCATTTATAAAATCATTTTGTATTTCTTATTCTTTTCTGAGTTCTGTCTCTCCTCTTTTCAAATCTTTCTTTTCTCAATTACCTCCTTTCTGAGTGTTTCTCAGCTTATTAAAATCTAATTGTGTTTGGGCTATTCTTTCATAGCATCGGTTTTCTTAATTTATTTTAGTTCATTTCATACATTAGTTTACAAGGTGTATCTGTTTTGTGTGCATGTCTTTCTCACATGTCTTCATCCTCTGCAGAGGTAGCAGTATGCTTCTTGTTTTCTCTTAGGCTGACTTTATGTGGGATTTGCTCACCATCATTTTCTATTGCTCATTTTAATGAGAGAAATTTTAGGAGGGAAAGGTAGACTAGGATAATTTTCCTAGATTCATGGTTCAGAAGTTCTCCTTCATTGTTTTCACAACATGATTAAATCTCGTGAAAGTCAATCAATCAGTCTCTCTCTCCAAGGATTTTCTGAGCTGTGTCTCCACTGCTCTTGGTGCTCACCTTTATCTGAATCCTCTCTCTCTCGTCCCCAGAATGCTCAATTTAAATTCTGCTTTCAGCAAGTATCCTAGAAAAAGGTTTGGTTTGCCAATTAAGAATATTCAGAAAGCCAGGACTCTTCCAGCGCCTTCCATGGGGCCCTCTTGCACTCACATGGAAATTGGAGCCTTTGAACTTCTTCCAGGTTTTGGCTGTTGTTCGTCAGGGTGGGCCACCAAGGTTCCCAAGGCAATGTGTGGCTACTGAATCATTTCCTTGTCTCGCCTTCCTCACACATAATTGCCAGAATCACACGGTCTGGAGCTTTAATTAACTTGTACCCACCTACTTGTATTTTGGAATTTGTTATCTTGTCATTTGTTATCTAGTTCGGTTTTAGATCAGTGGTTCACAATCTCAAGAATCAGCAATATCAGAAACCTTATTGAAGCACAGATGTAGAAATCTAGTGTGGCCTCTGAGATCTGCATTTTTCTGACAGATTCTCAGATGATACATATACTTCTGGTTTGGAGGTCCCACTTTTAGAACCACTGTCACTGGCATTTGTGGACTTTTTTTTTTTGCTATCTTTACTATTTTGTCTCTTCTTATGGAAGAAACTGATAAGTTCCAAAATTTTGCTGCTGCCACTTTGGAAGACAATCTGACAGTTCTTCAAAATGTTAAACATAGGGGTACCATGTAACCCAGCAATGTTACTCCTGGGTATATGCCCAAGAGAAATGAAAACATATGTCCACACAAAAACTTGTACATGAATGTTTACACCAGCATTATTCATAGTATCCAAAAGGTGGAAACAACCCAAATGCCCATCAACAGGTGAGTAGAAAAAGAGAATGTACTATATATGTAGAACATTACTCAACTTTTTAAAAAATAATTTCATTTATTTATTTATGGCTGTTGTAGGTCTTCATTGCTGTGTGCAGCCTTTTCTCTAGTTGCAGAGAATGGGGGCTGGTCTTCGCTGTGGTGTGCGGGCTTCTCCTTGCGGTGTTTTCTCTTGTTGTGGAGCACAGACTTATAGGCACATGAGCTTCAGGAGTTGCAGCATATGAGTTCAGAAGGTGTGGCTCTCAGGCTTAGCTGCTCCAGAACATGTGGGATCTTCCTGGACCAGGGACGGAACCCACATCTCCTGTATTGCAAGGTGGATACTTCACCACTACGCCACCAGGGAAGCCGCTATTTAACTTTTAAAAGGAAGGAAATTCTGAACCATGTTACAATGTGAATGAACTCTGGGGACATCATGCTGAGCTAAACACATATACTATGATATGTGAACTATATCTCAATAAAGCTGTTACTGAAAAAGCCAACTATGTTGCCACCTCTGCTATTTTCCCAGAATCCTCTTATCTTTAAAAAATATTAATTATTCACAGATGTTGGTACTTCTATTCATCGTAACAAGTTTCACATAAAACTCCTTGCAAACAAGCATGACACAGCCATCTATGGAGCGCACTGTTATTGAAACTGGTGGCCGAGGGCACCCCGGGAAGGCTTTGTGACCCCCGGAGTGTTGCTCCCAGGAGAAGCGGTAGTGACGGACCGTGAGGTTTGCCCTGTGTCTGGCCGCAGAACAAAGCCTCTAGGAATCCTGGCCCCTGCCTGCCTCTGCCATGAAAGGGAGCAGACACCTTCATCGCTGGCTAGTCTCTTCTCCATGTGGACTCCTTCCCACCCCTTCCCTTGCTTCCAAGGGCTGCCAGGGTCATTCTCCCTCTCCCCAAACCCCCACCCCCTACCCCGCCAAGACTCATTCTGTTTTCCATCTTGTCAGACAACAAAGACACTGGAGGAATTTATTTTTACCTCCAGCCAGCTAATGAGACAATTCAATAGAAAGCCGCTCCAGCTTGCTAGAGCCTCCTCAGCCTTTTGATTGCCTCTTCTGTGTTCCAATTCCCAGCATTTACTCTCCATATAAATTTTCCACGGTGAATAGACACCATTCTTCCTGGAAACCCATTTGTTCCCCTGGCTATTTCATTTCAATCTCTTGCTTTGCTTTTTATTATTATTGTTAAACTGCAATTAATTCTTCTCCTATCAGCTTCTCTTTAGTGTACAATGTCTAATGGAGCATGAAGTGTCTTCACTCACCCCAGTTACACACCTATACTTGAGAAAAAGTAAGTCTCTGACATTTAAAAGACATACAAGCTGCTAAATTCTTGTCTTTCTGAGCTGGCAGTCAGGGAGGGAGGGAGGTTTGTGCAGGCAGAGTAGAAATGGTTTTATAGGCCAGAGACCATGAGTTTCAATTTAGCTGAGATACCTCTGATCTGTAGCAGACAGACACTTGAAGGGTTAAGAGTCATCGTGGAAGACTGAGAGAAAAACCAAGATGTTCTTTAAGGTGTGGCCTCTGTCTTGTTGCTCAAATTTGGCACCACTGTCCTCCTTCCATTTCCAGAGGAACTTTGTTGTATTATGTACCCTCTGTTTCTTGCAGAATCCCCCCTGAGTCAGCTCTTTGAAAGGTTTACCAGAATTGTGGACCACTTTGTGATGGCGTATGTAGTGGCCTGAATAATGGCCCCGAGATACACCTGCATCTGATCCCCTCAAACTTGCAAAAGTGGGGACTTCTCTGGTGGTCCAGTGGTTAAGAATCTGCCTACCAATGCAGGGGAGGTGGGTTCGATCCCTAGTCAAGGAACTAAGATCCCACATGCCATGGAGCACCTAAGCCTGAGTGTTGCAACTACGGAGAAGGTCCATGCACTGCAAAGAAAGATTCTGCATGCCACAGCTAAGATCTGACATGGTCAAAATTCAATAAATTAAAATATTTAAAATTCTAACTCATTTGTTAAAAACAGAAACAACTTGCAAATGTGACCTTATTTGGAAAAACCATCTTTTCAGATGTTATTAAGGATCTTGAGATAAGGAGATCCCCTATCTGGGTGAGCCCTAAATCCAATGACAAGTGTCCTTATAATAGACACCCAGAGGGGAGAGGCAGACAGAAGGGGCTGTGATGTGAAGACAGAGGAGGAGACTCCAGTGATGCAATTACAAGCTAAGGGTGGCTGGGTAGCCACCAGAAGAAGCTAGGAGAGGCAAGGAATGGATTTTCTTCCAGAGCTTCCAGAGGGAGTGTGGTCCTGAGGACACCTTGTTTTTGGACTTCTCACTTCCAGAATTGTGAGACAGTAAATTGCTGTGGTTTTTAAGCCGGTTTGTAATAATTCACAAACCCTACAGCAGCCCTAGGAAATGAAAATCACATTCACAGTTTGCCAACTCACAATGAGCAGAAAACATAGAAGAGAAAGGGCTGAATAATATAATATCAAGGCTTTCCAGTGCTCAGTGGTAAGGAATCCACCTACCAATGCAGGAAATGCAAGAGACTAAGGTTTGATCCCTGGGTCAGGCAGATCCCTTGGAGGAGGAAGTGGCAACCCACTCCAGTATCCTTGCCTGGAAAATTCCATGGACAGAGGCTGGTGGGCTATAGTCCATGGGGTTGCAAAGACTCGCAAATGACTAAGCATGCATACAAATATATATGTATATGGCCTCGAGGCACGTGGGATCTGGCCTGACCAGGGATGGAAACTGTACCCCCTGCATTAGAAGGCAAAGTCTTAACCCTTGAACCACCAGGGAAATCCCAGAATTTCTCTTGGTGGTTGGAAAGAACACATTAATGAGTGGTTAGGGAACATCCTGGAATCACAAGTCTGCCTGGGATCTTTCTGAGAAATCACATAGTTTGTGAGCAGATGCCCTGCCTCTGTCTCAGAAAGGCACCTGTCCCAGCTGATGGGTCCCCCACTACAGCTTTCTTAAGATCTGGCTCTTATTTGTTCATTTATTCAAAAATGCTTGCTTTTTCATATTTATACATTTCTCATCAATTGATGATACCTTAAGGCATTTGTTTTTCTTCTCACTCTGTTGGTTCAGGCAAATTCTGGTCATTTTCCCTATAAGATTCTCCTTGGTTCCCTTGCTTCCTACTGCCAACCTCTCATGTAATAGCCCTGTCATTCGCTTGTCCTGTCCCCAGGACTGAAGCCCAGATAATCGGGGTTCATATTTTCATCTCTTGGTAGAAACAGGGCATCCATAGCATCTGGCATACAGTAGGTTCTTACATACAATCTGTTGACTAAAAAAGGCCGTTTCCAGATATTCTAGGCACCTAAAGTACCACTTTGTTATACTTTGATTTTTATCTTGTGGAAAAAATGTTTGAAAATTTACATTGGATTTGCTCCTATTTCTATTACTTTAAAGAATCTTCTCTTGCATCTTACAGAGTGAGTCGTTATTCTAAATGATTAGTTATGTGTCTTTGCTTGACTTGTTGTAGTTGTGTGTGTGTGTTGCATCTGTGTGTGTCCGTCTGTGTGTGCATACGTGTGTGTATGTTTACACACAAAATTCCTCTGGTAACAGAAAATGTGTTCTTCCTCTTCCCATAACTCAAAGTCCACTGAATGAACTTAACTTAAATTAGCTCTCCTGACCCACGTAAATAAATAAAATGTCAACAGGGTAAATTATGGCCTAAAAACATTTCTTATTTTCAAAAAGTAAAAAGGTGAGTGTAATTGAGTTTGCTGCTCGAATCACAGCCCTCCCTCTCGGAAACACCCTAAAATAACACTTTCCATCTCAGTTCTGTAGCCCAAACACAGAGGCAGCCAGGTCCCTCTTCTCCACTGATGAAAGGTTTTCATTTCTGGCAGGGCGCTCCGTAAACCAAGGCCCACAGCAGTGAAATGAGAGGTGGTGTGGAATTTACAAAGCTCAGAGGAGCAATCTGCATCCATTTGTGGTGATTAATATCTCCTTCCTGTGGATTGAATGCCAGCCTTCAATTAGAAACAGAAACGGAACCCTGCTTTTTACAGAGCAGCCCCCGTCCCCCAGGAGTCCCTGGACATGGCTGCCCCCAGAAAGGAAGGCCTGGTAACATGGGAAGAGAAGAAGAGCTGACGGTGCACCCCCCCATCAGCAGTGGGCACTAACGCCTGACCATCTCAGGCCATCTCTACTGGGCACCTGGTCAACCTCACAAGTGACCTCAAGAAGGTGACGTCTTTTTTTTTTAATGTATTTGTTTGGCTAGGTTGGGTCTTAGTTACAGCACACAGGATCCTTGCTGCTTCATGTGCCATCTTTTGTTGAGGTGCACGAACTCTCTAGCTGTGGCCCATGGACTTAGGTGGTCCATGGCATATGCAATCTTAGTTCTCCCACCAGGGGTAGAACCCACATCCCCTGCATTGCAAGGCAGGTTCTTAACCACTGGACCACCAGGGAAGTCTGAGGAAGAGGATGATTTAAGGAAGGGAAAAGACTCTGAATTTCTTTAGTTTTCTATGACTATTTTTATTAAGGGGGGGGGGAATCTCTGGAGTCTGTGAGAAACTTCCTAGGTCCCCTCCCCCCAGCCTCCTCCCTTCGCTGAATTCAGGAACTCATCGGTTGGGCCCATTTGGGCTTCTACTTTCAGTCAGGCTGAGCTGACATTACCAACTTCAAGGCCAGTTAGAACAGGACCATTGTGAATGCCAGTTTTGAAAATTTTTGAGTGCTTGTGGCGGGTATGTGAAAAATAACACAAGCTCTGATTCGTTATGACAGCCTTTCCTCGTTCCCCCAAATTTTCCTCACCTTTGGAGTTAATAAGTGTTCTTGGACCTCTAGAAGATGAGTCGATACGACTCTTAAAACAGGCCTGTATCCAAGCAGAACACAGTGGTGAGAGCTGGTTCCTGCACTTGTGCGTCAGGTAGACATAAATTAGTTGCCCCAGCCCCTCTGTATTCATCCTCCACTTTCTGACCCACACAGTACGTGCCAGGCTCTGGGGTTACAAGAGGGATAAGACAGGGAAATCTCCTGCTCCCACAGGGCCTGACTGCTGGTTAGGGAGACATGCACTGAACATGTCCATCAATCAGTTCAGATGATTCTAAGTAACATGAAAAAGAATAAAACAGGCTAATGTAATACTGAATAGCTAGTAGGAATGGCACCCCACTCCAGTACTCTTGCCTGGCAAATCCCATGGATGGAGGAGCCTAGTGGGCTGCAGTCCATGGGGTCGCTAGGAGTCGGACAGGACTGAGAGACTTCACTTTCACTTTTCACTTTCATGCATTGGAGAAGGAAATGGCAACCCACTCCAGTGTTCTTGCCTGGAGAATCCCAGGGACGGGGNTGAGTGACTTCACTTTCACTTTTCACTTTCATGCATTGGAGAAGGAAATGGCAACCCACTCCAGTGTTCTTGCCTGGAGAATCCCAGGGACGGGGGAGCCTCGTGGGCTGCCGTCTATGGGGTCACACAGAGTTGGAGACGACTGAAGCGACTTAGCATCAGCAGTAGCTGTAGGAGGTGAGCTAAGTGTTTTCTACATTGATCAAGGGAGGCCTGAGAAAGTGATACTTGGGCTTGAGACCCCCAAGACAACGTGTATATAACCTCCACATAACGCAGAGCTGGTCTGGGAGGTCATAGGTCAGGCATAAAACAAGAGAGTGGGTCTGTTGCCAAGAAGCCAAGCAGAAGAGGAAAGCAGAGAGGCAGCATTTTCCTCCTATCTCCCCACCACCCGCAGGTCCCTCAGCCACAGACACTGGAGTCACTGACAGCCTGCAGGGCAGCCAACGTCCTGTTGTGGAGCCAGGCCTGCCCTGGGCATTCAGACCACTGGCCATGCTTACAACTTTGGGCTTATAGGAAGGTCCTACAGTCCTTGCAGGAAGAGCAGCTGCACTGACCACACACAGCCTCGGCACTGAGCTGCGTTCTCTACACACCTGTCACTGAATCTAGCCAGGGAGGAAGTTACAACCTGGCAAACTGTTGACGCACAGACAATCACAATCCTGGGTGCTAAGTGCAGATGAAGTGAGGGCTCAGGAGGGAGGTGGCAGCCAGGAGAAGGGGTGAAGGAGGCCCCCAGGGAAACTGGATCCCTCCTGTTCATCTTTAGCCCATCTTTGGACTTGACTCTGAACCAGCAATCATCTTGCCTCTGCTTGACTGTGACCCTGGGTCAGCACCAAATGAGCTGGCTCTGGTGAGTGCACCACCAAATTTGACCTGCTCAGGAGGCCTATTTCCTGCCCACCACCCCAGTGCTGCTCTCCATGAGGTGTTCTCACCCCGTGTTCCCCAAGCCCAGGAGAGAAAGCTGGCGAGTCCCCCATGGGGCAGGAGCGAGTCTTGGGTCCTCCACACCTAAGAAATCCAGGCCTCCTAGCCTGCCCGGTCATGCCTTGGTCTTCGGTTCCTATTTCCTGCCCAGTGTCCTGCTGGGATCTACATCCAGCACTAAGCTCAGCCCCCAGGTTGGATCTCAATAATCCCTGAGAAAACGTCCCCAACGAGTCATTGCAAGCTGGACTGGGCAGAGGGAATCAGGATGCCTCGGCCCTGCAGGTCTTAGGATCACAACCTGCCCACTTGAGCCGTTGTGCTGACCATGGGGCCTGAACATGAAGAGAAACTTTGCAGTCAGGAGCAGGGTAAACCTCCTCCCCGCGAGTCATCATCCTGGAGGAAGTTGGGAACTGCTGACCTGGGACCTGAGTATTAGTCCATGCAGGGTGCTTTGGTCAGGGTCTGGGTTTCCAAGGCCGATAGCAGTGACACTCTCCAATCCAAAGGGCTCCTGGGCTTGTTTTCAGGGTTGTGGAGAAGGGAGAGGTGGAGGGTCTGTCCCTCACTCCAGAGCCAAGCTAAAGGGGCCAGATCTGAGCTTGAGGAAGCTCAGTGGGGCTCAGCATTAAAACCCCACGTGAGGGGCAGCAAGTTCCGACACTGCTGTTCTCTGCCTCCCTTCAGTTCCGACTACAGGTGTGGGGTGTCTCCCTTCCTCACAAAAGTTCAAGGTACCTACTGAGCATAATTTACTCTCTTCCTATCAATGGGCATGTGAGTGGTTTCCTAACTAAATGTTGCTATTTCTGAATGTTGCTGGCACAAAAACATCTCAAACATGCATAGATACCAATGGAAAAGCAACTTGGAAAGCAACATATATCAGTTTACAAGTAAATTTCACACACAAATAAAAATTATGTCTATTTCTCTGTGTATGTATACACACAGAAGGGAACCTGGCAGGTACCTCCTGGTACTAACAGTGGTCATCTCTGGTGTAGGGGAGAGGGGAGGTAGGATTGTAGGAGGAAATGGGAAGTGCTAAGGAAAAGTATGGCTTGAATTTCTTTTCTTTTTATACAGCAAAGAATTGTTCAGGTTCTCTGATAAATTTTCAAAAACTGAAAATTTGAAAACATCTCCCTGTTCTCTATGTTGCTGGGGGTGCCAGCCCAGGATTACAGGCTGGGGTGGACAGTGCTATTGGTTAGACTAGGCCATAACAGGCTTGTTGATTACAAATGGAATAGTCTAAATGGACAAAAATGAAAACCAAACAGGTTTAGATTACTCTGAAGAGGGCACCAGTTTTGTCTCAGCGATCAGGCAGAGAGAATCTCCAAGGCCCTGGAATGGGAGAAAGATCTAGAAAGGAGACAGAAAAAAAGAAGGCCCAAGGAATGGCAGTTGCTGGGGCTTCAGGAAAAGGATGGCTGCTGAGACATTCCTGTGACATCCCTGTGGTGGGGATGGTCCAGGCCTGTAATATCCCATTGGTTGGGACTTCCCTGGGGGGCCAGTGGCTAAGACTTGGCGCTCCCAATGCAGGATGCCTGGGGTTGGATCGCTGGTCAGGGATCTAGGTCCCACATGCTGCAACAAAAGATCCTGCGTGCCGCAATGAAGACAGAAGATCCAATGTGCCACCACAAAGACCTGGCACAGCCAAACAAATAAATGTTTTTTAAAAGATCCCATTGGTTTTAAATTCTACTGTTAGTTGTTCCCTGTTCTGTGCTGTCTTATAGATCCCTTAGCTATCCTCAAACCTTTAGGAAAAAAGTCTGTCACAGGTAAAACCTCAGTGGAGCTTTAGAAAATCAAAGAGAACATAAAATAGTTACTCAAAGACAGGCAACAAGAAAAGATCAGGAATTCAGAGGGATCAGGAATTTGAATTTGAGTTGGTAGATCAGGAGGATGCGAAACCTTTGGAGATTCCTTGGAAACCCTGGGAAGAGTGGTAGAATTTGCTGTGGCACATGGGATGGAGTCTCAAGCAAGTTTAGTAGGCCACCGGAGTAGTGGTGAGTCCAAAAACTGAAGATCTTGAGGCCATATGAGTTCATATAAGTAAAAACAGGACCATTGATTTTTAAAAATCAGAAACCTATAAAGAAGTCAAAACTGCCAGCATAGCATTTCCATCCATTTGGTGTAATACATTCACTCATTAAAAAGTAAACTCAAGCACTGCCCCCTCCGACTTTCCCCTCTGCAACTGCGTCTGATGGTCTGGCTTTTAGAGTAACACAGTACACAGAGTCAGAAGCCCAGAGATCCATAAACCATCCAGACATCTAATAGTGCTTTCAAAGGGGCCCTGAACACTGGAGGGCAAGTGGCCAGTAATGGCTGAGCAGGGTGGAGAGGGGGAGGAGAGAGGGCTCGGGGGCTTCAGGGGAAAGTGAAGTAACCAGTGAAAGGAGAATTTTACAGCAGCTATAAAAACAAGCCCCATGCTCACACAGCTAGATTCTGCGTTGCCCAAATAAACTCAGGCCTCTCACTGTTCGAGTTGCCAGCCTTGGCTTCAGTTCTGGCAGCCACTGTCTTAGAGACCCAGTACTGAACGCTTTGAGAGAGAGAGGCACCAGCATCTCTTTGTGGAGCCTGTGCGAGGATGGCTCTCAGAAGGGCTCCCTGTTACCAGGAGTTACAGGCAGCAGGCAGTCCTCCTGGTCAATAGGCTCCTGGCAGGTGATTATTACTATTCAGCACCAGCCTTTGGTTCCTGAGAACCAAACAATGGTTTAGGCTTCTGAGCACAGGCTACGCTTTGCAGACTTGGAAAGGAACGTCTGTATTCGCAAAATGCTATGATTTAGGGTTGCCGACCCCGCAGCCCATTCCCATAGGAACTCCAAATGGAAATGCTCACCCATCAGTACTCCTGAGACTTCCCCCCACCGTCACTACTCTCAACCTGTCGCTGGTGACAAATGGAAATTTCCTGCCTCGGCTCTGCACTGGAGAGGTCAGAGCACACTTGGCGGCTTCACTGAAACTCCCAGCTTACGTGTCCTGGGAGAGGAAGGCCAGACCTAGGCTGATAAATGTTCAACCACCAGCTCTCCAGGGGACAAAAGGCCTGACTTGTAGCATTTGCTGATTTCCATGGAGTAAATACTCCCACCAGCTACCAAATCATTTCTCTGGACAGAGTCGGGAAGAGGAGTTCAGCAGCATCCCACGCTGTATAATGAAAATAACCCCTGCAACAGAGAGATTTGTAAAATGCAGTCAGAGAAGGAGGAAGTAATGTATTCTGAGTATTTATTATTTTGTCTTTGATATAATGTACTTAATTGTAACCAGATATCATTTAAGTTTTAATAATCACTGTGTTTAACAATTGGCTTGCAAAATTTCTAAAAACTTATTAATAGCAAGTGACTCTCGTGAGCTGGTGTATGAGCCTACTCTTAGCACACCACTGGCTGGGCCCTGGGGCATCCTTGCTGTGGATCAAATTTCCTTCTGTAAATTTCCTCTATGCTTCTATCTTTGTTCTTCTCTCCTCCTCCTTGCTCTGGGCCTTTTCTCCCCACTTTGCACTATTTCTCAAGCATGGAGCCCCTGTGCTAAACACATTATGTGTATGATCAGGGAGTCCCTCTATGGGTGAGACTTCCATCTGTGCTCTCCCTTTGGCACCAGGAGAACGATACTGCTCTGCCTCCCAGCAGTTGGAGCCAAATGGCCAGCTCTGGCCACTCATTGGTTGTAAATGGAAGTGACACGTGTCACTTCTAGACCAACTCATTTAACTGACGGTAGGAGACTTCCACTTGCCTGGAGAATCCCAAGGATGGGGGAGCCTGGTGGGCTGCCATCTGTGGGGTCGCACAGAGTCGGACACGACTGAAGCGACTTAGCAGCAGCAGCAGCAACAACAGGAGACTTCCAAGACTCTCTTTCCTGCTGCAGCAGTATTGGAGAAGGCCTTGTGTTAAAATGGCAAGACCAAAACCTGGAAGGGCTCAGGTGACTGAGTCACCACATGGAGGATGGGTGCCCTAGAAAAGCATGTGGACCCATGGTGGATTTGCAAGAAGAAGAAATAAACATGTGTGCATTAAGCCACAGAGCCTTTGGTGTTGCTTATTAACCTACCATAACCTGGGGCTTCTCTGATGGTCCAGGGCTTAAGACGATATGTTACCAATGCAGGAGGCCCAGGTTAGATCTCTGGTCAGGGAACTAGATCCCACATGTTTCACCTAAGACATAGCCCAGCCAAACACAGAGAACAATAGAAAACACAAAAATAAAGCTAGCAAAACCTAGTCTATCTTACCTAATAACCCTCCTTATAGTTAATGGTCAACCATGCTTGTATTATCAGGAAATCCAATGTACCTCTTTCAAGACTTCTCTCCCTTAGCAAAATCTTTGCTTAGGAATTTGTGCTATTAAGTGTTGGGAGTCTGTTTTTCTTAGGGGGTTGGACAGTCCAGTTAGTTTGAGCTTTATTTAGTTAGGATGTAAACAAACCAAAAAACATGGTGACTTAATAAGATAGAAGTTTCAGATGCTTATTTCTCTTACACATGAAAGTCTACACATCGGCAATACAGGTCGATGAGGTACATCCTGAATGTGGGGCTTCCTGTCTGGGTCCAAGGCACATAACCCATTTATTACTCTTTCCCACCCAAAACAGAAGATAAGAGGGGCTGGAAAAGAGAAACCTAATCCTTTTAAGCTAAGTGGCCCACATCAATTCTTGTCATAACTCATGGATATATCTAGCTTCAGGGAGGCTGGGAGATAAAATCTCTAGCTGGGCAGCCACATGTCCTGCTAACACTTGGTGGGGCATTTCTGTTGCTAAAAGTGAGAAAGGGTACAGGGAGAGAAACCCAGTCTCTGCCATGATCTGTTGTGTTGTCCTGGCAGGGGAGGAGCTCTAGCTATCGTAGAGAAGCTGCCTCGGGCAGAGAAACCATTCCCAAGCACAGTACAATAAGTTCCCTACATAGGACCAAGTTCCATTTCAAGCGTGCATTCATAAATCCAATTTGTTTGTAGGTCCAACAAAGTTAGCCTACGTACCCAACTAACACAATCAGCTACATAGTACTATATTGTAATAGGTTTATAATACTTTTCACACAGATAATATACAAAAAAAGAAGAAAACATTTTAAATCTTGCAGTACAGTACCTTGAAAAGTACAGTAGTACAGTACAACAGCTGGCATACAGAGGCTGGCATTGAGTGAACAGGCACGAAGAGTTACTGAGTAGAGGAGAGAAAGGTAGGAGATGGTAGAGATGAAGGTTCGTTAGCAATAGGAAATGGAGGGCCAGCCACAGTCTTACTCATACCTGACATTGATGGAATGTGTGTTTGCATCTTTGAAAGTCTGCAATTTGAAGGTTTGTATATAAGGAACTTACTATAACTGGTCCTCTCTGGCTTCTACCATCAAATAGGCCATTTGGGGTGTAGATGATTCCACTTCTCCAGTATAATGTCTCCAACCCCAAAATGGCCAAGGCCCTCAAAGTCATAGTGCCATCCATTTCTTCCCCTAGCCTTGGCCAGGGTGAACGTCTCCAGTGAGGCTGCCTGACATGAAGGTCACACCTAGAGGGTAAGAAGCACTTGTCAGACTGTCTACAAGGAGATAGCCAAGGAGTGAAGGGCTATGTGGGCTCTGGAGTCAGAATCCCTTGGGGGAAGTATTTCATCTTTACTATCCAGGCTTTGTCATCTATAAACTGGGACTATCCTGGTACCAAGTTCATAGGGTTGTTGGGATTATTAAAGGAGGTAATGAAGTAAATGTGCTTAGCGTGGTGCTTTAACACCCGTTAGCTATGAGTGCTGCCCCCACGGTAGGGAGTGAGTGGTTCTTTCACACTGAGCTGCTTCTGCAAGGCGCAGGTCTCCATTAGAAGGGAGAGAAGCAGCAGGCTCAAGAATGCCCGGTATCCTAGACTTAGAATCACTCTCTCCCATTTCTCATTTACGATTCATACAGAGCAGCCTGCTGGCCCATTTTTGCTCTCCTGGTAGCTTTGTTTCAGGGTTCTTCTTGCTCTTTTCTGGCGCTGGGCCTTGATCAGGGGACCAGCTTGGGTCTCAGAGAGGAGCTGGCTATGAGTTCATTCCTCCCAGAAGGGTTTCCGAGTGCTTTATGCAAAATGATTCTTCTGTTTCCCAAACTTCTCCTGTTCAGGGCATCCTTGAGCTTTGCCACATCAATTAAAGTCCTGTTACAACTTTTCTCCATGGTTGGCCTGACAATTTGTATAACAAAGAAGAAGTGAGATGATCCCTGTTCCCACCCAGACTAAGAGGCAGCTGGCAACTTTTCTGAAAAATAAACCAAAACATAACAACAAGCTATAACACTTTGGTAAGATGCCTGGTTGGACCAGTCATTACATAAGTTCAGTTCAGTTCAGTTCACTCGCTCAGTTGTGTCCAACTCTTTGCGACCCCATGAATTGCCAGGCCTCCCTGTCCATCACCAACTCCCGGAGTTCACTCAGACTCACGTCCATTGAGTCGGTGATGCCATCCAACCATTTCATCCTCTGTCTTCCCCTTCTCCTCCTGCCCCCAATCCCTCCCAGCATCAGAGTCTTGTCCAATGAGTCACCTCTTCGCATGAGGTGGCCAAAGTATTGGAGTTTCAGCTTTAGCATCAGTCCTTCCAAGCAACACCCAGAACTGATCTCCTTTAGAATGGACTGGGTGGATCTCCCTGCAGTCCAAGGGACTCTCAAGAGTCTTCTCCAACACCACAGTTCAAAAGCATCAATTCTTCAGCACTCAGCTTTCTTCACAGTCCAACTCTCACATCCATACATGACCACTGGAGAAACCATAGCCTTGACTAGTCAGACCTTTGTTGACAAAGTAATGTCTCTGCTTTTGAATACGCTATCTAGATTGGTCATAACTTTCCTTCCAAGGAGTAAGTGTCTTTTAATTTCATGGCTGCAATCACCATCTGCAGTGATTTTGGAGTCCCCAAAAAACAGTCTGACACTGTTCCCACTGTTTCCCCATCTATTTCCCATGAAGTGATGGGACCAGATGCCATGATCTTCGTTTTCTGAATGTTGAGCTTTAAGCCAACTTTTTCACTCTCCTCTTTCACTTTCATCGAGAGGCTTTTTAGTTCCTCTTCATTTTCTGCCATAAGGGTGGTGTCATCTGCATATCTGAGGTGATTGATATTTCTCCTGGCAATCTTGATTCCAGCTTGTGCTTCTTCCAGCCCAGCGCTTCTCATGATGTACTCTGCATATAAGTTAAATAAGCAGGGTGACAATATACAGCTTTGACGTACTCCTTTTCCTATTTGGAACCAGTCTGTTGTTCCATGTCCAGTTCTAACTGTTGCTCCCTGACCTGCATACAGGTTTCTCAAGAGGTGAGACCTTAGGTGGTCTTGTATTCCCATCTCTTTCAGAATTTTCCACAGTTGATTGTGATCCACACAGTCAAAGGCTTTGGCATAGTCAATCAAGCAGAAATAGATGTATTTCTGGGACTCTCTTGCTTTTTCCATGATCCAGCGGATGTTGGCAATTTGATCTCTGGTTCCTCTGCCTTTTCTAAAACCAGCTTGAATATCTGGAAGTTCAGGGTTCACATATTGCTGAAGCCTGGCTTGGAGAATTTTGAGCATTACTTTACTAGCGTGTGAGATGAGTGCAATTGTGTGGTAGTTTGAGCATTCTTTGGCATTGCCTTTCTTTGGGATTGGAATGAAAACTGACCTTTTCCAGTCCTGTGGCCACTGCTGAGTTTTCCAAATTTTCTAGAACTTACTAATTATTAATTAGCTTCCCTTGTGGCTAAGCTGGGAAAGAATCTGCGCACAATGCAGGAGACCTGGGTTTGATCCCTTGGTTGGGAAGATAGCCTGGAGAAGGGAAAGGCTACTCACTTCAGTATTCTGGCCTGGAGAATCCCATGGACTGTATAGTCCATGGGGTCACAAAGAGCCGGACACGACTAAGCGACTTTCACCTTTGTTAATTAGTGATGCTTGCTTCTAAAATTTGAAAAGATGGATGACTTCTTTCGAGTCACATAAAATGCACAGTTACAGGGTATAACTCTTTGAGTGTTCTTTTAAAAAATTATTTAAATTGGAGAATAGTTGCTTTACAATGTTGTGTTAGTTTCTGCTCTACAGCAGTGTGAATCAGCTGCAAGTATACATATATCCCCTCCCTCTGGAGCCTCCCTCCTCACACACATCCCATCCCATCCCTCTAGGTTATCCCAGAGCACCAAGCTGAGCTCTCTGTGCTGTCCAGCAGCTTCCCGCTAGCTATCTGTTTCACTCATGTGTTAGATGTTCAGTCGTGTCCGACTCTGCGACCCCATAGACTGTCGTGTATATAAGTCAGGGCTACTCTCTCAGTTCGTCTCCTCTCTTTCCTACCCTGTGTCTACAAGTCGGCTCTCTTACCTAAGTTTTATCTCATGTGACTCCTGATAGCAAACCTGTGAGGCTGGCATCCTAGAGCCAAATAGATCAAGTCCAAAATATCACCTTGCTTGGTCATTAACCTATTTAGGCAAAACTAATAGAAAGGAAAGAAGACAACTTTACATCCATGAGAGCTTATTTTCAAGATTTTTGAGAAACATTCTTAGGATTCTTATAGATGCAACTGACAAACTCAAATCCAATTGGGTTAAACAAAATCTGCAGCTTCATTGACTCAGTAATGGTGAAACCCAAGGGAATCTTCAAACAGAGCTGGATCCAGCTGCTTAGACGCGGTCACCAGTGCTGTGCCTTCTCCCCTTTTTTGGCTGTACTTCCTGGCTTGTGGGATCTTAGCTCCCTGACCAGGAATGGATCCAGGGCCCCCTGCAGCGGAAGCCTGGAGTCTTAACCACTTGGACTGCCAGGGAAGTCTCACCTTATTTTTTTTTAACCTCTGTTCTCCCTGTGTTGGCCTCCTTTCCAGGCCCACCCTCTCTTGGGGCTACTGACTTCCAGCTCAGGAGAAAGAGAGTCTCTTTCCTGATAGCTTCAGAGAAAGTCCAAGGTCAGTAGCCCATTGGCTCATTGAATCTTGATGAACCCATCTGAGCCTTGTACCCACCCCAGAAGCTGGAAGGGATTAGGAGAGAGTGGGCAGAAATAGGAAGGATGGTTCCCCAAAGGAAAGTTGCTATGCAATTACTAAAGTGTTATAGCAAAATCCACAGATGACCCTGTAGCGCCTATAAAAGTTGGAATGAGGAGAGGTTATATTTTGACTCCCTGCAATATAAAGTGAATTTCTCTCAATATCTCTAATTCAGAGATTCTCACTCCTGGTTGTACACTGGGCTTAAAAATCCTGACACTTGGGACACACCCTAGATGAGAGGAATCAGAAGCTCTAGGGGTGGGATCCAGGCATCACAATTTTTCAAACTTAACATGTGATTACACTACGCAGCCAGGATTGAAAGCTAGGGCTCCAATGTCCTGTCTCATTATTAAAACCTCTGCTTTATGGATACATTGATCACACCAAGTTCCAACCAGCAGTTCTGAGTGCTGTTGTGAGCTGTGTAATTGAGGGGTGCATATGAGCCTCTTCTCTCCCAAATACTGAGCCAAAGGACAGGCTACCTGGGCCCCCAGAGAAGTCTTTGGACATTCACAGTTCCACTCAGTGCCAAGAGTGCTTGGCTCAGGGGAAGAGGCCAGCACTCCAGAGGACCAGGGACCTGGTCATCACTCTCTCAGCACAGCTGTAGGTGTGATGGGCAGCTCTTCCCTTGGAGGCCTGGAGGAGGCCTGATGTAAAGTGCTGGCAAGACGCCAAGTGGGGGAAGATGCAGAGACCTCTGAGGGAGAGGGGAATGCCCTGCTCAGAGCAACCTGGGATTTATTTGCGGAAGAGAATCCGGTTGCTTGCCCCACTGGGACAATGATTCTCCAAGAGGGACTGAGCTGGCAAACACAGGCTCAGTCTTCCAGCATCCATCCACGCTGGTAGACAAGTGCTGGAAAGATAGCAGGGAGATTCACGGCGCCTGTCAGAGTCTCTCTGGGAGGAGTGGCAGGACTCATCTGCGATCTTGGCAAGCGCCCCTGTTCTCTGGACCCGTTTCCCCTGCTCTGCAACCAAGGGGCTAGATGATGTGAGGACATCCATGGGGTCCTTTCCCAGAGGCTGTTGCAAGGTTTACTTCGATGCTTGATAAATGGTTTCCTTTCCAGAGGCTGCATGTCTGTGCTCCGTCGGGACATCTGTCAAGAAGGGGAGAGTCTCAAGGGGCCCCTGGCCTGCCCTTTCCACTCCATTTCAAAGCCACTGCCCTGGTCTGACAGTCAGCTAGTCCCAGTTCCCTCCCTCGGCTAAGCCCCCCAGATGATCCAGGGAGCTGTCAGGGTCGGTCCACCTCGAGGACTCTGGGTTCTGAGCAGGGCAGGGATCACCTCTGCTGCCAGCCTGAGGCTGGTCCCCACATGTGGGACCTCATGGCCTCTCTCCTGAGTTACAGATTTCTCTGGTCCCAAAGGACTGACCGAGGTGGATGCATCTGGAGTATCCTTGGCTCCCTACAAAGACTGATCGTCCTAAGCTCAGGCCTCCTGCATAACCAGCCCACCTGACCAGTCCCTCCATGAGTTTCCTATTCTTTACCCTAACCAGAAACCTTGTGTTCTTATCTGGAATTCTGGTCTTGCAGCTCCAGGACATGACCTAGGGGTCTTTCTCATCCCCCTGCTTGTACCTGAGTCACTGAAAAAGCCTCTTAACCTATTTCTTTGAGGCTCGCTCTCCTCTCACTCAGAACCTTACTAGTAACAGGGTCTTCTTCCTGAAAGGGCCCTTTTCACTGCTTGTGGCCAGTCAGCCCTTCTGCTCAAGAACCTCTAATGGGTCATGAGTATGTCTGCACTCAGTACAAATTCTCTGCCCACCTTTCAGGGCCTTGAACCACTCTGTGGAGACAGCCTCTTTCTGGGTTGGCCCGGGGCACTACCCCCTAACTCCACCCCCGACCCTTCCCCACCACCTTCTGCTCAGCCCGGCTACCTCCACCCCAGGGTGCCTGTCCAGGCAGCTGTCTTGTCTCCTTGCATCATCGTTTAGCCTGTGTGTTCTCCCCTAGCTCGGAATATCCTCCATTAAACAAAGAAAGAAGGCATTTGTTTTTAGGACATATTTAAGGTTAACCTTAAAAATGTATTCCAGTATACATTAGGTAGAGAAAAATACAGTTTGATTCCACTTACACAAGGCACCTAGAATAGTCAAACTCATAGACTCAGAAAGTATACTGGTAGATGCCAGGGGCCAGGAGTTGGGAGTGTGGTGGAGAGGGGGAATGAGGAGGTAGTGTTTAATGGGAACAGAGTTTCATGTGAGCAAGGGGAAAATTTAGAAGATGGAAGATGGTGAGAGTTGCACGACAAGGTGAATGTACTTAGTGCCACTGAACTGTACAGTTAAATATGGTTAAGATAGTATATTTTATACTATGTGTCCTTTTAATTCAGTTCAGTTACTCAGGCGTGTCCGACTCTTTGCAACCCCGTGGACTGCAACACGCCAGGCTTCCCTGTCTATCACCAACTCCTGGAGCTTGCTCAAACTCATGTCCTTTGAGTCAGTGATACCATCCAACCATCTCATCCTCTGTTGTCCCCTTCTCCTCCTGCCTTCAATCTTTCCCAGCATCAGGGTCTTTTACAATGAGTCAGTTCTTGCAACAGGTGGCCAAAGTATTGGAGTTTCAACTTCAGCATCAGCCCTTCCAATGAATATTCAGGACTGATTTCCTTTAGGATTGACTTGTTTGATCTCCCTGCAGTCCAACGGACTCTCAGGAGTTTTCTCCAATATCACAGTTCAAAAGCATCAGTTCTTTGGCGCTCAGCTTTCTTTATAATTCACCTCTCACATCCATACATGACTACTGGAAAAACCATAGCCTTGACTAGATGGATCTTTGTTGGCAAAGTAATGTCTCTGCTTTATAATATGCTGTCTAGGTTGGTCATAGCTTTTCTTCCAACGAGCAAGCATCTTTTAATTTCATGCCTGCAGTCACCATCTGCAGTCATTTTGGAGCCCAACAAAGTAAAGTCTCTCACTGTTTCCATTGTTTCCCCATCTATTTCCCATGAATCATGAAGTGATGGGACCAGATGCCATGATCTTAGTTTTTTGAATGTTGAGTTTTAAGCCAGCTTTTTCACTCTCCTCTTTCACTTTCATCGAGAGGCTCTTCAGTTCCTTTTCACTTTCTGCCATAAGGGTGGTATCATCTGCATATCTGAGGTTATTGATATTTCTCCCAGCAATCTTGATTCCAGCTTGTGCTTCTTCCAGCCCAGAGTTTCTCATGATGTGCTCTGCATATAAGTTAAATAAGCAGGGTGACAACATACAGCCTTGACATACTCCTTCCCCAGTTTGGAAGCAATCTGTTGTTCCATGTCCAGTTCTAACTGTTGCTTCTTCACCTGCATATCTCAGGAGCCAGGTAAGGTGGTCTGGCATTCCCATGTCTTGAAGAATTTTCCACAGTTGTTGTGATCTACACAAAGGCTTTGGTGTAATCAATTAAGCAGAAGTAGATGCTTTTTGGAATTCTCTGGCTTTTTCTATGATCCAACGGATGTTGGAAATTTGATCTCTGGTTCCTCTACCTTTTCTAAATCCAGCTTGAACATCTGGAAGTCCACAGTTCACACACTGTTGAAGCCTGGCTCACGTACGGTTGAGCATTACTTTGCTAGCGTGTGAGATGAGTGCAATTGTGTGGTAGTTTGAACATTTTTTGACATTGCCCTTCTTTGGGATTGGAATGAAAACTGACCTTTTCTAGTCCTCTGGCCACTGCTGAATTTTCCAAAATGCTGGCATACTGAATGCAGCACTTGAACAACATCACCTTAGGATTTGAAATAGCTAATCTGAAATTCTGTCTCCTCCACTAGCTTTGTTTGTAGTGATGCTTCCTAAGGCCCACTTGACTTCATACTCCAGGATGTCTGGCTCTCAGTGAATGACCACACCATTGTGGTTATCTGGGTCATTAAGATAATTTTTTGCATAGTTCTTCTGTGTATTCTTGCCACCTCTTCTTAATATCTTCTGCTTCTATTAGGTCCTTGCCATTTCTGTCCTTTATTGTGCCCATCTTTGCATGAAATGTTCCGTTGGTATCTGTAATTTTCTTGAAGAGATCTCTAGTCTTTCCCATTCTATTGTTTTCCTCTATTTCCCCAGTGTGTCTTTTAGTACAATAAAAAAATCCCACCACCGATTTAAGGCCCCCCCTCCATTCTCATTACTTCTTAAAGTCTGTTCCAACTATTCTAGCACATACTGGGCTTCTCATCCTTTCATTTCTTTTCTAAATCAGAGTTAGCCATCATTTTGGTTGCACTTGACTGATCCTGAGCTCTGTGGAAACCTTGGCTTGTACTTGTCTGTGTCTCGCTGGGATACCTGGCACCCAGCCTTGTGCTTCACAAAGTGGGACAGACTCACAGCTGCCCACCCAGCAGCAATGCTTTCCTGCTGGCAGCCAGCTTGCCCACTGGATGCCGTCAAGAAGGGCTCCCAGAGCCATGTTTTCTAGTCTCCTGGGCAGGAAGGGAACTGAACCAGTCCTCATCACTGGAACCAGAAGGGAATTCTGATGTGTATGTGTGTGGGTGCAGGGTGGTGGGGGGTGTAATTTGGGAGAGGTGGCTGGGAAAGATTCCTTCTTGTGTGAAGCAGGAAATTCTTTTATTTCTCAATCTATGGCAATCAGAGTGATACCAATAGATAGCCTCAATACCAGTCTCTCCCACACTTGAGCCAGGATCACTGAACCAGAGCATTCCCCAGGGCCTTAAGTCAGTGAGACCTCAGGAACAAGCTCAGAGAGAAGCAGAGAAATCCACAGGGCTTTTGTTTGCTTCATTTCTGAGCAATTCATCAAGTCACTGACCAGCAATTAATGCTTCAGAAGAAGGTAAAGGTCTCTGATAATGGGCCTACCCACTCGTGTAAACCTAGAAAATATGCCTTCCTGACCCCTTCAGGCAATCAGCTCATACCATGAAATATGAAATCCATGCATGTATAACTGTGAACATTATTAAGGATCATAAAACCATCCAACTCCTTCAAAAATCTCAGCCTTATTTCTAACACAATTACCCCCTGCCTCATACTGGTTATTCATGATGAAAAGATACATTTCCTTTCCTTTGTTAAAATATACCAGTCATTAACTCTACTGAACAATTCTATTATGGACTAGCTGAAGCTTTTCCAGGCAGGGAGACCTGCCCACCGAACCCTCCCTGACTAGATCTGGAGATGTCCAGATGTTACCCTTTGATAACCTGGAAGAGTTCTCTCTATTCATTCCATTAATACCCATCTATGTAAGTTGGGCTTCCCAGATGGCACTAGTGGTAAAAAAGAAAAAAAAAGGCACAAACAAAAACCCTGCCTACTAGTGCAGGAGATTTAAGAGATGCAGCCTTGATCCATGGGTCAGGAAGATCCCCTAGAGAAGGGCATGGCAACCCACTCCAATATTCTTGCCTGGAGAATCCCATGGACAGAGGAGTCTGGGGGACTATAGCCCACGGGGTCACAAAGAGTTGGACATGACTGAAGTAACTTATCATTAGCATTATAAGTGTAATGTTAAGCGTTAGCATTATGAGTATAATTATGAGCATAATGAGTGTATCTTTGCCAAGCAGGATCTGGGAGCTGTGTGCTCCTGGGGAGTGGAGCGAGGTAACACATGAACCCTCACCTGCAGCTCAATACCTACCTGAGTGTACCTATCAACACGTAGGCAACTGGTTTGGTGAACTATGGAATATCAGCATAGGGTGTCTGACAAACTCTGCCTGTCCCAGCACTGGGGGAGCTCCCTCTTCTTTACCCCTCATGTTCATATTTCAAATTGGAACCGCCAAGTTCCCACAAAATGACCCTGGTCCCCCTCTCTGTGGCTGATTGGACCAAGGACCTTATCAGAACTGGATTAAACAAGGCTTCTCCACAAGTATTTGATATGAGAGCTGAGAGAGGATCAATTTCTCACTGGAATTTCTGGACATGAAAACTCAGGAGTCAATGGCCATGTCTCCTGCAAAAGCTAATGTATGATAGCAGAGGAAACTGGAGAAGCAGCGGGGGAAATAGGCCAGTCAGAGGGAGGGAGCTTCCTGGCTTCCCTACTCTCTAGTCCAGGCTTGGTGAATAATCTAGTCCTGAGGTCTAGCTGCATCTCTGCCTTTAGTTTCCAGGAAACATCCCTGATCCTCATAACAAATGTCTCTCATTAAAAAACTTTATACTTACTTGAGCAGGTTTTTGTGACTTTCAATCAAAAGACTTCTAACAGATGTTATCAGATGCTAACAGATTTATAACAAAATATCATTGGATATTATGCAACCATTAAAAGTTTTCTTATAAATAATTTTCAGTGTCAATGGAGAATGCTTATGGTATAATGGTGAGTAATTAAAAAAGCAGCCTGTGAAATTACATAAACAGTGTGATCCTAATAATGTAAAGCAATAGGGGAATAAAAATCATTAAAACATTCCTTGTGACTATTTCGAAGTAGTGTGATTACAGGTGAGTTTTATTTTCTTCACTGTGTCTTTTTTTCCCCTATGCATTTTACTTCTCATAAAAAATATTATTAATTTTGTCATAAAAGGTTTATTTGTTTAAAAGTAAAAAGACCTAAGGACCTTTACCTGCCTCCCCCTACTCTGCTGACAAAACCTGCCATGAGAAACCCAGCTTGAGTCTAGAGGAGTGGGATGGGGTGGGAGGTGGGAGGAAGGGTCAAGAGTGAGGGGACATATGTATACCTATGGCTGATTCATGTCGATATATGGCAGAAACCAACACACTATTTAAAGCAATTATCCTCCAGTTAAAGATAAATAAATATAAAATTTTAAAAAGGCAGTCCCAGATGTAAGTTGGTGAAGTCATTGTGGAAAACTGTGGAGATTCCCTAGAAAACTAAAAATAGAATTATCATATGATCCAGCAATCCCACTCCTGGGCATTTATCTGGACAAAGCTCTAATTCAAAATGATACAGCAGCACTATTCACAATAGTCAAGACAGAGAAACAACCTAGATGTCCATCACCAGATGAATGGATAGACAAGATGTGGCACATGTATACAGTGGAATACACTCAGCCATAAGAAAACAAACAACGCCTCCTGCAGAAACATGGCTGCAACTAGAGGTTATCATACTAAGTAAGGTAAGTCAGAAAGAGAAGGGCAAACACCATGTGACATCACCTATACATGTCATCTACAATATGACGCAAATGAGCCCATCTATGAAACAGGAACAGAATCACGAACACAGGCAACAGACTGTAGGTTGCAAGGGGCAGGGAATTGGAGGACCGATGGAGTAAGAGGTCGGGGTCAGCAGATGCAGGGTTTTAGATATGAAACGGATAAGCAGCAAAGTCCTACTTAGTACAGTACAGAGAACTATGTTCAATATCCCACGATGAACCATAATGGGAGAGAATATTAAAAAAAAAGAATGTATATATATATATATATATGTATGTATAACTGAATCACTTTGCTGTATAGCTGTAATTAACACATTATAAATCAACTACACTTCAATTAAAAAAATAAATAAAAGGGTCCCAGAAAACCTCAGTATACTACTAATGCCTTATTGACCAGAATTTTGCCACATGTTCACCCCTGCTAATAAGCATGTTGAAAAAACAAGTTCTCAGCTTTTTTTGTTCTTAATCTAGAAGCAAGAAAGAAACAGGAGAAACAGTGATGAGTATTGACTAAAAACTCAATTTAAGAGGTGATTAAAAACAATATCAAATTAAATATAGGCAGATATTATAGAGGGGGAAATCTGTAAGAATTCTGCATTCAGATTGTAGTTTTATGACACATAGCCTTATATCAAAAATCAGTGAATGGGTGTTCATTTATGTGTTTTAAATGGAAATAAAATGCTAAACATATGCCTATGTCATTCTTTGTGATTCCCCAAGCAACTGACATTTTCCGGGTTGCCAATCATAGGTGAGTTGACTCACCACATTTTTTTCTTCCTTTATTTTGAAAGTAGCTTTATTCTGTTAGAGTCATGCTCTTTATAAATGTTGAAGCAATACAGAAATACACAAAGAATAAAATAAAATTCAGCTGCTAAGGTAAGCACCCTTCCAGACTTCTAGTGCAGTTATTAAAATTTTTACAAGTGGAACCATGCTGTTCTGTTATCCACTTTTTTGCATTCAATTACATGTGTCATAGGCAGATTTCCAGGTCATCAAATAAAGAGCTACATTGTCATTTTTATATTATCAAGATGGAAGTACTGTAATTTCTTTAACCAATGACTTAACCCTATTGATGACTTAACTATCCTTTTTTTTTCTTTTTTTTAACTATTGTTAAAAAAGAAACCAAGATGGACATTCTTGTCTGTAGATCATTGTAGGCTTTGGTAATTATTGTCTTGGGAAAAGTTACAAGAAGTGGGATTCCTGGGTCAAAGGTACACTCATTGAAAAGGTTGCTTCCTCCCATCCTGTGGTATTCTGGATAGGCTGGGCCAATTTATGTCACCACCAACAGAGCATGAAAGGACTGAGCATCCGCCTCTCACCAGTCCAAGGTTTTGTCACTCTTCTGTTCCTAGAGTAAAATTTCAGAAGAATTCTCTTCATTCATCTTTTGTCTACTGTAGTCTTTTATTGTAGGTGCTTTTTTGCATAGGTTCCATGCTGAGTTTTTTTCTGCTTACTTATCTTTAATTGACGGCAGTTCTATTAGGATTTACCATTTGCTTAAAAAATAGTATGACTGAAATCTCTTTGACTCCATTCCCTAGTGGTTTGGTTACTGTTCGCATCTTCTTTTTAGCATTTGAATTGAAAGGCAGGCTAGAATCTAATCGGGATTTTCCTCTCCTAATTATTAATTTGCCAGAAAGATTTGGTGAAAGGATGGAACCTTGATTTCCCTCCTGAATTGACAGTACTCCTGCCACCTGGACAACTTGACCGAGTTGGGGCTGTTTGAGTTTCTAGAAAGACTGGCTACTTAGGTGAGAAGCTGGGAAAGTAATACCCAGTAGTTCCTCAGAAGTATCTTCTCCTCTTTAATAAGGAGAGCAGGACAATTGAGACAAAGATACAGGTAAAAATCCAGCTCACCAACATCCTCTGGCTAACTGGATCCAGTCTAAGAAAGGTCACCTTCTAGATCACCTCTGTCCAGGAGGCCTCTCATGAAGGTTTAGCTTAGCCTTGGCTTGTCCCATAGCTCAGAGCTCACATAATTCTCTGATCTGGTCTCCAGGAGGACTCCAAGACTTCACAGCTGATATGTCTGTCCTCAGGGTCTAGAACCACACCCTTAAAGAGAAGACACTACTTTTGATCACCGCAGTTCTCTCCTTTTAGAGCCCAGAATATGCTGTCCCTGGCTGTACTCTAGACGTTCCTATTCCCTGCCATTCTTTCTGCTTGGAAGGCCTCAGGGCAACTGTGGGGTCATCTATCAGCAGGTGAATGGACCCAGGACTGCCACAGGAAGGCACAGGTAGCAGCCATGACAACAGGGGATGAGAGAGAGGCAGAGTTCACTGCTCAGAACAGAGCCCCAAGAGGCTGGTACAGCATTCCAGTGAGAATCAGTTTGTGTTTTAGGAAACCTATCCATGAGCTCTTGAAGAAAGTGCAGATGGCCGAGTGCACTTCAATACCAACGTCATGGACTGACTCTGTAGTATCTTCCAGTTTTGTACTGGTTTTCTATTGCTGCCATGACAAATTACCACAAATGCAGGGGCTTTAAACAATACCCATTCATAATCTCCCAGTTTTAGGTTTGGAGCTTAATATGGGTTTCAACAGTCTAAAATCAAGGTTTCAGCAGGGCTGTGCTCTTTAAGAGGCTCTAGGGGAGGATCATTTTTAGGCCTGTGCAGGTTATTAGCAGAATCCAGTTGTGAGTGGTTGTAGGAATGAAAGCCATTGGCTAGAGGCCATTCTTAGTTTTTAGAAGCCACTGAGTACTTTTGCCTGGAAAATCCCATGGACAGAAGAACCTGGAAGGCTGCAGTCCATTGGGTCACTGAGGGTCAGACATGACTGAGTGACTTCACTTTCACTTTTCACTTTCATGCATTGGAGAAGGGAATGGCAACCCATTCCAGAGTTCTTGCCTGGAGAATCCCAGGGATGGGGGAGCCTGGTGGGCTGCCGTCTATGGGTCACACAGTGTTGGACACGACTGAAGCAACTTAGCAGCATATCCCTTGGCTCATGGCCCCCTTCATTTTCAAAGCCAGTAACAGAAGTTCAAATCCTTTTCAAGCCTTATCTTTTCTGCCTTCTCTTCTGCCATCTCTCTCTCTCTCTTCAGCTGGGAAAGATTCTATTTTAGGGGCTTATATGATTACATTGAGCCCACCTGGATAATTCAGGATAATCTTCCCATTTTAAGATATATAACCTTAATCACATCTTAATTAATTAAAAATGGTAATAACCTTAATTACCTAAAAAGTCCCTTTTGCCACATAGCATATTCACAGATTCCAGGGATGAGGTATGGGGGTGGGGGGCATTGGCCTACTATGACTTTTTTGGCCAGGATTCATCCAGGAGTAAAAGGGGCCTCAGAGATTAGTCCAAGGAAGACTTGCATGACTCTTGCCCTTCCATCCTCCTCTCATACATATCCACCTCCCTGGGACCAGTTGATCCAGGCTTCCCAGCTGAAAACCTTGCCAGACTTATGCCACAATGCATCATGCTCTAGGAGAAAATGAACACCTGGCACAGCCTCCTGCCCCTGGAGAGTTGAGGGCAAGGCTGGTACTTTCACCCCAGGCCCCGAGCTGCCCAATCTGTCTGCTTACTGCTGTTTTTCTGAAGCAGGGCCAATATGCTTGGGAGGATCTCAAGGATTTTAGGCTTTGATCCAATGTGCCCATAAACAGAAGGCTCTATCTTACCTTCACCCTTAAAAGTCAGGGCTAAGGTTTCAGTGAAATTATAAATATTATAATGGTATTATGGTCAGGGACCCAACAAAGCTAAAATACCATCCTGACTATCAACCTGCTCCTTTGGATCCCATATAAGGAAGAAGAGCAGGATGGATGCTAGAAAGTGCCATTTAATTAGCCTTGTTGGTACTCCCCTGGTGGTCCAGTGGCTAAGACTCCGTGTTCCCAGTATAGGGGGTCCAGGTTCAATCCTTGGTTAGGGAACTAGATTTCACATGTTGCAACGAAGATCAAAAATCCCACGTGCTGCAACTAAGACCCAGCACAGCCAAATAAATAAAAATAAAATATTAAAAAAATAATAATTAACCTTGTTAGTGGCGGACATGCAGATGAAGAAGCGGACATGAAGATGAAGGTGCAAGGATGTTTGTATGAGATGCCTGAGGTCTATGCAAGATCTCCTATTTCTCCTCTTCTTGAATTTAAATATAGAGGGAGCAAATGCAGGTACACAGGCCAAAGAGTGAGGGAGCCCAATCTGATGTACTCATTTACCTATTCAGGGAGAGAGAGATGTGGCCAGGTTCATCGTGAGTCTGCCCACCACGTAAGGAAGCCTGGCACCATTGGCCCCAAAGACCAAGACTTTCCTAGGACCAAGGCAGGAAGAAAAAGAGAGTGGAACCCGGGTGGGTGCCTTTAAAGAACAGCGAACCTGCTGAAACACACGCATAAAACCCTGCTTGGCAGTAAAATGCGGCCCAGCGAGTATTCTGGACTCTGACCTGTCAGGCGAGCAACTGTTCTTGCTTTGGGCCAGGTGGGGAGCCAGGAAAGAGCTAGAGGCTGTGCTGGTGTGCAAGGAATGCACGGTGGGCTATTTCATTCAGGCCTGCCTTCATTTAATTCTGCTCTCAACCCAGTGGCTGCCCTCAGATTTCTGGGGATGGAGGGTATGGGTGCTTACCAACTCACATGTTTGTGAGCTCAATTTCTTTTCCGTTTTAACTTACTTTTGGCTGCGCTGCATCTGTGTTGCTGTGTGAGGGCTTTCTCTAGTTGTGGTGAGCAGGGGCTGCTCTCTGGTTGCAGTGCGCAGGCTTCTCGTTGTGGTGGCTTCCCTTGTTGGGGAGTAGGGTTCTAGGTGTGTGGGCTCTGTAATTGCTTGTGAGTCCAGTTTCTTTGAAAATCAGGTGTCCAGCCACTGTGAGCGCAAGCTGGCCATACTTACCAGTGGAGGGACACATCACCTAGAGCAAGCCACTCAGCCAGAGATCTGCAATGGTGCAGCCACTTTGAGACCTCCTGGCCTGTAACTGCTGGCATGAGCTCTCCCTGAAGTGTCAAGGACATCCTAAATTCCTAAAATTCAAAGACCAAATCTGGTGCCAAATTTTTGTGCTGAGAAATTTCTAGCTTGGGTTTGGGGAACACGGGTGGTTTCCTGGGTTCAACAAATAATCAAGATTCTCTCCAGGAAGTCATCACTGATAGCCGGGTCAGAGGTAGGTGTCCTACCTGCTGCTTCCCTGCCTGCCTCATGCTGCACTGGAATCACCTTTTATTGATCTGACTTCCTGAATACACAGTTTCTTGAGGCCAGAGATTGTGCTATTTATTTCTCCCTTATTTCCCTAGACTGGTGTAGATTGCAGCACAGTAGGAACTCAGCTAAAAGCCGTTGATGAGTACTAAATGACTGAAGTACTCGTCTTACCCCACGCATTAAAGAAACTAAGATCAGGGTATCTGGTCTTACCACTTCATGACAAATAGAAGGGGAAAAAGTGGAAGCAGTGACAGATTTTATTTTCTTGGGCTCCAAAATCATTGTGGATGTGACAGCAGCCTTGAAGTTAAAAGATGCTTGCTCCCTGGAAGAAAAACTATTACAAAACTAAACAGCCTATTAAATAGCAGAGACATCACTTTGCCGACAAAGGTCCGAATAGTCAAAGCTATGGTTTCTCCAGTAGTCATGTACAGACGTGAGAGAGTTGGATCATAAAGAAGGCTGAGCCCTGAAGAATTGATGCTTTGAAATTGTGCTGGACAAGACTCTTGAGAGTCCCGTGGACTGCAAGGAGATCAAAGCAGTCATTCCTAAAGGAAATCAACCCCGAATATTCATTGGAAGGACTGATACTGAAGCTCCAATATTTTGGCCACCAGATGCAAAGAGCCAACTCACTGAAAAAGACCCTGATGCTAGGAAAGATTGACGGCAAAAGGAGAAGGGGGCAGTAGAGGATGAGATGGTCAGATAGCATCACTGACTCAATGAACATGACTTGGAGCAAATTCCAGAAGATAGTAAAGGACAAGGGAGCCTGGTAATTTCCTTCCTAGCTTGGGTTTGGGAAACACAGGTGGCTTGTAACCCCTGGTCCATGGGCTCGAAAAGAATTGGATATAACTTAGCAACTGAACAACAATCCCACCCTGGGAAGGACGGCTCTCACCACCATC
This sequence comes from Redunca redunca, assembly GCA_006410935.1. Taxonomy (NCBI): domain Eukaryota; kingdom Metazoa; phylum Chordata; class Mammalia; order Artiodactyla; family Bovidae; genus Redunca; species Redunca redunca. Next base: position 100,481 of record SJYQ01004867.1, on the reverse strand, counting down.
TGTATAGCTCTTGCTAACCTCAGGCTTTCCAAGGATGTCATTTTTCAGGACAACCTTTGTCATGGCCTGTACAAAGTCTCCTGCAAGATCTTCCTGCCTCACACAGTCTGACACAGTCATAATCAATATTGGGTGCTCCATATTGGAACTCCCTAGGATGGAGGAGCCTGGTAGGCTGCAGTCTATGGGGTTGCTAAGAGTCGGATACGACTGAGCGACTTCACTTTCACTTTTCATTTTCATGCATTGGAGAAGGAAATGGCAACCCACACCAGTGTTCTTGCCTGGAGAATCCCAGGGACGGGGAGCCTGGTGGGCTGCCGTCTATGGGGTCACACAGAGTCGGACACGACTGAAGCGACTTAGCAGCAGCAGCAGCGGCAGCAGGACCTATTCAACCAGAGGACCGCTTATTTTCATTTCTTAAAATTGTTGAAGATACCAGAACTATGGAACTGATAATTGATCTTAGAAGTTGGTACAGATGAACCTGTTTGCAAGGCAGAAATAGAGACATAGACATTGAGAACAAATGGATGGACACCAAGGAGGGGGAGGTGGGATGAACTGAGAGATTGGGATTGACATATAGACCCTAATATGTATAAAATTGATAGCTAGTGAGATCCTGCTGTATTGCACAGGGAAATTTACTCAATGCTCTGTGGTGACCTCAATGGGAAGGAAATCCAAAAAAGAAGACATATATGTGTAGTTGATCCACTTTGCTGTGCAGTAGAAACTAACACAGCATTGTAAAGCAACTACCCTCCAACCAACGCAAAAAGAAGTTGGGATGCTTGACCAGCCTGCTGATCAGTTCTCCTTCTGGCACTTTGCTGCCATCCCACTTCTTACCTTCTTTGCACTGCTCTGCCAATGCCAACCACTCAGTCCTTTTATCCAACAAAAATAAGGATGGGATCAGGCGCTTTCGGGGCTTCCCAGTGGTAAAGAACCTGCCTATCAATGCAGGAGATGTAAGAGACACTGGTTTGATCCCCGGGTCAGGAAGCTCTCCTGAAGGCAGGCATGGCAACCCACTTCAGTACTCTTACCCTGAGAATCCCTTTGGACAGAGGAGCCTGCGGGCTGCGATGCAGTCCACAGCATCGCACAGTCGGACATGACTGAATGCCAACGACTCAGTAACACAGAGCCAGACACGACTGAAGTGACTTAGCATGTACATACGCACACAGGAGCTTTTTGAAGCTTCTACTTTAAAACAGAGAGGAAAGAGCATGTATAGATTCCCTGGAGAGGGCCCAGCCTGACACCTTAAGCAGTGCATCTTACCCATCTCACTGCTTCATAGACTATGATTAACTGCCCCCTCATCTCCACCATCTCTCTGCTCCACCCCAGGCAAGTACCCTCTGCCTGCGCTTTCCTTGGCTTCAGACCTAGTTGCATTTCCTCCGGATCTTGCTCTTGGCTCTTTGCTATGCCCCTCTGGCACTGATCTTGTTCCAATGACTGGGCTAGATACTTGTGTGGACACTGCAGACCATTCCTATTCCCGAACCTTCAGCTACCAGTCAAGACTCTCCCCAGAACTGCTCTCCAGTCCCACCCTAAGCTGGTCATATAGATGGAAGAGCGAATGACTAGTGACTAGGAAGAATATGACCCAGGCAAGAGACAAATTCCCAGGAATATAGGAAATAATGCTGGGGTGAGTAGAGACTGACAGAAAATACAGAAGGCTTTCTACTTTTTAATATGCCTTCCTTACCCTCCAAATTGTGTATCATTTCATCATCTGCTCAAATCAGAAGCCTTACATCTTCCTTATTTGTTTTTTTTTTCTTATTTTTTTCCATACACTGACAAGACGTTTGGAGTAAGGGAGAAGGAATAATAGGTTCCTGGAGGCTTGTGAGTGAACCATGACACGATCAGAGCTGCTCTGTGCTAAAAAAAAACCATCATGGCAACAGAGAATCATGGCAGCAGAGAATGGAGGAAACTGGTGACCAGTCTGGAGGTACTGGTATGGGCCATATGAAGGATCTAAACTTGAAGTAGGTACAGAAATATAGTGATGGTAGTGCTAAAACAGACACAAAATACAGTCAACCTCTGAACAATGCAATGGTTGCTGCAGTTGAAAATCCACATATAATTTATAGTTGACTCCCCATCTCCATATCCATGGTTTCAACCAACCTAGGATTGTGTAGTACTATAGTATCTGTTATTGAAATAAATCCATGTATAAGTGGGCCCGCACAGTTTAAGCTCATGTTGTTCAGGATCATCTGTATTATGGAAGTAGAATTACAGGATATAAGAAAGGATTATATCAGTCATGTCTGACTCTTTGTGACCCCATGGACTGTAGCCCGCCAGGCTCCTCTGTCCATGGGATTCTCCAGGCAAGAATACTGGAGTGGGTTGCCATTTCTTCTCCAGGGAATCTTCCTGACCCAGGGATGGAACCCAGGTCTCCTGCATTGCAGACAGTTTCTTTACCGTCTGAGCCACCATGGAAGCCCATGAAAAGATAGCTATCAAATTTGGGGTGAAGGGGAAAAAATCAATGAAAACACCAAAGTGAACAGTCTAGGTGACTGAACCATGATGGTGCTATTAACAAAAATACTGAACACAGGAAAACCTGTTCCTAGGATATCATTTTGAGTTCCCTCTGTGATATATTGAGTCGGTGGTTTGGTAGGATACTTAGATAGAGCTGTCCAGTAAGCAGTCGGTTCTATGGCACATCAGTTTGGGAGCAGTGAGGACTGGAGTTGCAGCTAGGAGTCATCTGCATAGAAAGGACAGTTGAAAACAAAAAGAGAAAGCAAACCAAAAGGGAAAAATACCCAGACTGTCCCTTTGCCTGGAATGCTCTTTCTCACACATCTGGTGCTACAGTTAGCTATCATTGGGTAACATATGACCTCAAAATTAGTGGCTTCAAGCAACAATGGTCACTCTATTGTTAACTTTTAGCATTCTGTGGATTGACTGGGTTTAGTTGGGCAGTCCTTGGTCAGGATGTCCCAAGTATCATTGACCCTGAACAATATAGGTTTGAACTGCACGGGTGCACTTTCATGAGGATTTTTTTTCAATAGTAAACTCTACATGATCCATGTTTGGTTGAACTGCAGATATGGAGAAACCTTGAATTTGGAGGAATAATTATAGGTTATAGGCAGATTTTTGACTCTATTCCCCTAACCCCCTTGTTGTTCAAGGGTCAACTATAGCTGTCATCAGACCGTGGCTGGGGATGAAATAGTCATCCCTAATAATGAAGGAGGCTCCTCTCCATGTGTCTAAAGCTCAGGCTGGGAAAAATCTCATAGGCAGGGATTGAAACAGCTAGGGATCCTCAGGCATGTCTCTCTCCCCTTCTTCCCCTCTCTGTCTTCTCTCCAGCATGGTGGCTTAGGTGTCCAGGGTAGCCAGACTTCTCACATGGTGGCTCCAAAAGGGTTCATGTCTCAGGAGAGACAGAGCCAGGAGGAAGGCACATCATCTTTTATGACCTAATTTCAGAAGTCATGCAGCATCGCTTTTGCTAGTGTCTTTTTAAAAATTTTATTTATTTATTTTTAATTGGAGGATAATTGCTTCAAAATATTGTGTTGGTTTCTGCCATATGTCAACATGAATCAGTCATAAGTATACATATGTCCCCTCTTTCTTGAACCCCCCCTTCCATTTTTGCTAGATCCTATTCCTCAAAGAAATCATAAAGGCCCACTCAGGTTTTCAAGGAATGGAATTCCACCTCTTGATGAAAAGGTTCGACAAGAGCAGAATATTTTTTCAGTCATTTTAGTCATTCAGTCTGCCTTCTCTTTCAAAATCCAGCATAAGAAGCCTCCCTGGATCCTCATGGGTGGTGTAACACACCCTCCAGTAGCCTTCCAGCATCTTCTACCCCTACAACATTTGGCACCATAGACATTTTTAATCTAGTTTTATTTGTAGGCATATGTAAATTGTAAGACTCTGTAAGCCCAGACCCATGTCCTGTCCTTTTCGGTGAAGCACAAAGTAGCAAGGAGATATGGCTTACTGATTTAAATTTCAAGACAAAAGGAGAGGATGGACTGCAGATCATTGGGGAAAAACCTGTATTTGAAACACAAAAACAAGATCAATATCCCCTCAACAACCAAACAGTCTGAAAACCAAACCTGTCTTCAAATACTGTCAACTGTCCCCTGGTGGGCAAAATTGCTCCTGCTTCATAACCATAGATGTACACAATTAAGGATTAAAAAAAAATATCTCTGAAGTAGTTCAGTGACCCTACTCATAGGCTAGTTGCATTTATTCATTTATCAAATAGAGATTTCTAAGTTTATATAGATATAGATAAATATGTAAATATTATATTTTGGTGCTTGCTGAGTGCTAATTTAGAGAATACTTCACAGTATGAACAAATCTGAAATATCTGTAGAATTATCAAAATTAATATATATATGCAGTTTCCATATTTTAAAGATTGTTGAGAAAAAGGAAACAATCATGGAAATATGTATCAAATTATATAGAAAAAGTTCCATAGCAGGTTCTATATTTTTACATCATAATAGCAGAATGAGGATTAAATCTGTAAGAATATAACCACAAAAGATAGGCCTTTGCAGTCATAGTTTGCAATGTTAGAGCTATACATTTGTTTAGGGGTTTCATTTTTATGTACAATTTACCAATGAAAAAGTCTTTGGGGAAAGTGTTTTCCAAAGCAAACTGGAATAGTCTTTGCAAAAATATTGTGGGCATTTTTCCTATGTATGAAAACTGTTGCTGAATAAAACTAAACATGTCTATGACAATTAGCAACCTTGGAAAATCCTCCACAATTAATACTTCAAGACCAAAATAATCATGATGGTGTCATCACTCACCTAGAGCCAGACATCATGGGATGTGAAGTCAAGTGGGCCTTAGAAAGCATCACTATGAACAAAGCTAGCGGAGGTGATGGCATTCCAGTTGAGCTATTTCAAATCCTGGAAGATGATGCTGTGAAAGTGCTGCACTCAATATGCCAGCAAATTTGGAAAATTCAGCAGTGGCCACAGGACTGGAAAAGGTCAGTTTTCATTTCAATTCCAAAGAAAGGCAATGCCAAAGAATGCTCAAACTACCACACAATTGCACTCATCTCACACGCTATCAGAGTAATGCTCAAAATTCTCCAAGCTAGGCTTCAGCAATACATGAACCGTGAACTTCCAGATGTTCAAGCTGGTTTTAGAAAAGGCAGAGGAACCAGAGATCAAATTGCCAACATCCACTGGAGCATCAAAAAAGCAAGAGAGTTCCAGAAATACATCTATTTCTGCTTTATTGACTGTGCCAAAGCCTTTGACTGTGTGGATCACAATCAACTGTGGAAAATTCTGAAAGAAATGGGAATACTAGATTACCTGATCTGCCTCTTGAGAAACCTGTATGCAGGTCAGGAAGCAACAGTTAGAACTGGACATGGAACAACAGACTGGTTCCAAATAGGAAAAGGAGTCAAGGCTGTGTATTGTCACCCTGCTTATTTAACTTATATGCAGAGTACATCATGAGAAATGCTGGGCTGGAAGAAGCACAAGCCAGAATCAAGATTGCCAGGAGAAATATCAATAACTTCAGATATGCAGATGACACCACCCTTATGGCTGAAAGTGAAGAGGAACTAAAAAGCCTCTTGAGGAAAGTGAAAGTAGAGAGTGAAAAAGTTGGCTTAAAGCTCAACATTCAGAAAACGAAGATAATGGCATCTGGTCCCATCATTTCATGGGAAATAGATGGGGAAACAGTGGAAACATGTGTCAGTCTTTATTTTGGGGGGCTCCAAAATCACTATAGATGGCGACTGCAGCCATGAAATAAAAAGCCGTTTACTCCTTAAGAAAAGTTATGACCAACCTGCTGCTACTGCTACTGCTGCTAAGTCGCTTCAGTCGTGTCCGACTCTGTGCGACCCCAGAGACGGCAGCCCACCAGGCTCCCCCATCCCTGGGATTCTCCAGGCAAGAACACTGGAGTGGGGTTGCCATTTCCTTCTCCAATGCATGAAAGTGAAAAGTGAAAATGAAGTCGATGAGTCGTGTCTGACTCTTCACGACCCCATGGACTGCAGCCTTCCAGGCTCCTCCATCCAAGGGATTTTCCACGCAAGAGTACTGGAGTGGGGTGCCATTGCCTTCTCTGAACCACAAGACTGCAGGAAACCTATTCTAGAAAAATATTTAGCACATATTTTTAACCCTATTAATCATTATGATTCAACTTTCACATAAATTACTATTCACTCTGTCAAAAAACATTACAACATATTTTAAAATATAATATAATTATCATATAGTTTATATAAAGCAAAAGTTTAATGGAAAGGAAATCAGCCTGTTCAATATTTTGAAGTTATCTGACAAACTAACTTTACTTTGTTAAATATATTCTTTAAATATTTTTAACCCAGAGTGCATGAATGCAATGAGTCTAAAATTAATGAAAAAAAAAGAAAGAAAAAAGAAAAAAAAAATAAAATTAATGAAAGCTATTACATTATCAGGGATTAAGCAATAATGTTTCCAAGATGACTTCACTGCCAGGCACTCTAATTCATACCCTTCAGTCTGACCTACATAAATCTCCCCTTATTAGGGACACTGTTCTGTCTCCCCAGTCCTGAGGGCCCAAGTTGGACTGAATAAACTAGTATTCGCACAATGCCAGACATATACCAACTACTCAGTGAGCAGCAGTAAAATGAGTAAGAACCCACCAAAAAATTAATAATCTGTTAATAATTCATAAGGTAAGATGTTTAACAACATAACAAATCATTTCAATTTAAATACAAATTAATAAAAATAAAGAATCTTAATTGAATATAAAATATTTAACATACTTAAAAGGATATTAACTCAGGAAACAGTCTCCAGCATGAAGAATTACTTATACAAACAAAAACATGTTTCAAAGATACTTGGAGTCCTTATGAATTTGGAGGTAGAAGACATCAAGGAAGAACTACATTAGCAAAACTTACCAACCTAGATAGCATATTGAAAAGCAGAGACATTACTTTGCCAACAAAGGTCCGTCTAGTCAAGGCTGTGGTTTTTCCAGTGGTCATGTATGGATGGGAGAGCTGGACTGTGAAGAATGCTGAGTGGTGAAGAACTGATGCTTTTGAACTGTGGTGTTGGAGAAGACTCTTGAGAGTCCCTTGGACTGCAAGGAGATCCAACCAGTCCATTCTGGAGGAGATCAGCCCTGGGATTTCTCTGGAAGGAATGATGCTCAAGCTGAAACTCCAGTACTTTGGCCACCTCATGCGAAGAGTTGACTGGTTGGAAAAGACTCTGACGCTGGGAGGGATTGGGGGCAGGAGGAGAAGGGGACGACAGAGGATGAGATGGCTGGATGGCATCACTGACTTGATGGACGCGAGTCTGAGTGAACTCTGGGAGTTGGTGATGGACAGGGAGGCCTGGCGTGCTGTGATTCA